>BSBK01012806.1:0-206180 GCA_027943335.1 Chamaecyparis obtusa
TAAGAGAAGAATAGAGATAAGGATAGAGATAGATCTAGGGTAACAGAAGTAGATCGATAGATAGAGAGAGAGTGAGTTAGAGAGGAGAGAGGGGCGAGAGAGAGAGAGAGGCAGGGGAGAGGGTTGAGAGAGAAGGTAAGAAAGAGATCAAGGGTAAGAGAAGTAGATAGAGAGAGAGGAGAGGGGTAACAAGGGAGAGGTAGACGGAGTTGGGATAAGAGAAGAATAGAGAGAGGGGAGATAGAGAGAGAGTGAGAGGAAGAGGAGGGGTGAGAGAGAGAGAAATAGGGGAGAGGGTTGAGAGAGAAGGTAAGAAAGAGATCTAGGGTAAGAGAAGTACAGAGGGAGAGAGGAGAGAGGGAGAGAGAGAGAGGTAGGAGGAGAGGGTTTCTCAAGAGAAGGTAAGAAAGAGATATAGGGTTAGATAAATAGATAGATAGAGAGAGGGTTAGAGAGAAGGTAAGAAAGTGGTCTAGGGTAAGAGAAGTAGATAGATAGATCTAGATAGACAGAGAGAGGGTTAGAGAGAAGGCAGGTAGAGAGAGAGAGGGTTGAGAGAGAAGGTTACAAGAAAGAGATCTCAGGTAAGAGAAGTAGATAGAGAGAGAGTGTTAGAGAGAAGGGGGGGAGAGAGAGAGAGAGAGAGAGAGAGAGAGAGAGAGAGAGGAGAGAGAGAGAGAGAGAGGGGCAGGGGAGAGGGTTGAGAGTGAAGGTAATAAAGAGATCTAGGACCTAAGAGATGTAGATAGAGAGAGAAGTTTGTGAGACAAGACAAGAAAGAGATAGGATAAGAGAAGCAGAGAGAGAGAGAGAGAGAGAGAGAGAGAGAGAGAGAGAGAGAGAGAGAGAGATGTGGGAAGATAGAGAGATAGGGAGAGGTAGAGGGAGAGGGATGAGATAGAAGGTAAGAAAGAGAGGGTAAGAACGTGGACAGAGAGAGAGATAGAGCGGGGGGAGGGAAGATAGAGAGATAGGGAGAGGTAGAGGGAGAGGGATGAAGTGAAGGTAAGAAATAGATAACTAGGGTAAGAGAAGTACAGAGAGAGAAAGTAGAGCGAGGAAGATAGAGAGATAGGGAGAGGTAGAGGGAGAGGGATGAAGTGAAGGTAAGAGAGAGAGAGAGAGAGAGAGAGAGATTTTGGATGACACACTTTATGGTTTGAGGTGCTTCTAATGTATTAAATGAGGGTTCCTAATGTTTTTTAGATCTTATTATGTCCCTTTAGCACCTATTAAGAACCATAAGAAAATACTGCAATCAATTAATACCTCTTAGGACACACTTTGAGGATCTAATGTGTCCTAACAGGCCGTAATGTTGTCTAAGGGTTTGTAGTGGATCATGAGAGTTATAACGTGTTCTAAGGGACAATAATGGGTCATAATAGACCATTTAGAGGCAATTAAAACTACTATGGAATCATTAGGACACATTAGAATGGGTCATAATGGTTCTTTAGAGCCTATTTATGCTTGACATAGGGCACACGCCAAATAGGGCACATGCCCTATTTGGCGTGCACCCTATTTCAAGCATAGATTCAAATAGGGCGCATGCCAAATAGGGCATGCACCCTATTTGGCGTGCGCCCTATTTGAAGGCTTGTATTTTACCAAGCCTAAGGCTTGGATTTGCTTTGGAGATCCAAACCAAAGGCTTGGATGTATAAGCCATGAGTTTGATGTGAATTCAAAGAAACATTGGAAAAAAACCTTCACTTTTTGTGTGTGCTCTCCATCTAGTTTACACGTGATTCGATAATGAAACAATCAGACAATGTGAGATTATTGGTCTCTGAGTTAGCTATCTAAACATATAATTTATTTCCAAAAATGATAATTTTAAGCCTATCAACATTAATTTCCATTTAATGTATGTCAATTTTTGGTCAAAAACCAACATGTAGTATTTTGGGTATAGATTTTGCTTCATTTGTCAAAATTTGCAAAAACTTAGTTTTTTAGAAACTAGACTCCATTCTACATACTTTAAAATTTAAAAAAAAATGATTTTCGACTAATTTTGAATGATTTCTAGGGGGAGCACGCCCAAATTTCATGTGTTTTGGGATGTCTGAGTTCAAAAAGTCATAGAAATTCATACATTCATAAAAAAAATTAGCAGAAAAATCCGGTGTAAACTACGTGGTGTTAGCTAACTTCTCACTAGAGCGATTAAATAATTTCAAAAAATAAGTTAACATTTTAGGGGGAGCACAACAGGCGCTATGTTATTTTTTTCACAAAAAATAGTACCACTTTTTGTGCTCCCCCTGGTTGAAGGCCTTAATCTTCACCGTTTTTCAAATAAATTAGTAGTTTAGAAACTAGATTCAGAGTACTACAACTCTTGTTCTTGTTGTGTTTTGAAATTTTGAGTCGAACTATCTTCAATTTGTTATTGAAGTTCAGAGTTTGCTGATTTCAGGAAAAAAGTGGCATCTTAAACCCCCTTTTTGGTACCCCATCTTTGTGCCAAGCTTGATACCATTTATAATAGTTCCTTTTCATAACTAAGAAATAATCCTAATATTCTATGACTTAAAAGATTTAAAGGACAATTAAAAACTCATAAAAAACATGATTAATCATTGTGGAACATTGACCCCAAGGTCTAATTCATCATGCACTTTTTTGCTATCTTTTTCTTCTTCCTTGAGACCTTGTTTCTTCATTTGTGAAGGCATCCTGACTAGCTTCGTGTATTCATATACCCATTCTATAATTTGTGCAAGAGTTGGGCACTGATTATGTAGAACATCTGGCATACTATGTAAATGATCCTTCAATGTCTTCCCTGTAATCTCTCTTATTTCAACCATGAACCTTGAAAATCTATTTTCTAACACAATTATCATGTCAAGAGAAATATTAAACTTAGAAACATTAAAATATCTATCCTCTTTAAAATGAGAAATAATTTTTAAAACCATGTCCTTGTATTCTTACTTCCATTCTCCCAAACTCTTCACATGGCCCTCTTTATCAATAAGCTCTCAGATTGTCCAATGTTTGATAGTATGAAAAGAAGATAACTTTTCATCTATCGTTCCTTCTTCCTATTCAATTTAACTATCTCTTTCCTAATATTATCAATCATCTCCTCTATCTCCTTAATTTCAATAGGTGCATCTATATCCCTTTGAGTTACTTTATAAATTCTAATCAGATCGAAGTGAGATGGATTCCACCATCTGGAGAGATCATGTAACAAGGACTCATTTTTAGCAAATGTTTCCAATATTTATGTCAAAGTATGACATCCTTTATGTAAATCATCACATTTACTAATCATGACATCAACTTTGCATGCCAAAAATTGTTCTAAATCATTCAATACATGCTTGGGAATTTCTTGTTCAAGCTTTTCTTCCATAATCTTATCAATTTATTCTTTTTATACTTTATCAACTTTCATCTTAGTTAGCACAGAAGGTGCACCCTTATGTAAAACTAGATTTTTACTCTGACTATTACCCTTAAGTATTTTCGTTTCCATTTTCATAGTAGCATTACTAGGATACATCTCATTTATGACCTTATTCATTCCTATCTCTCTAGCTTATGCATGCTCAAGTTTTTCATGCATATGTTTAACTTGGTCTTTGTTAAACATTTCCCTACACATCAATTTTGTAGCATCCATTAGAGGACGAGTATCTTCCATTGTTTACATACAACTGCACTACCATCATATACTTTAATAATATCAATCAATTTTGTCTTATGAGGCCCCTTGAACCTTGCCCATGTAGCCAAAGTATTTGTTTTAGGGTTATATCCTAACCCAACAATATTCTCCTCAGTATCAAATTTTGCAACAAATGTAGGGTCATCTTGCTTCCTAACTTGATTAAGTAAGAAAAGATGTTTAAGAGAAAAACCAGGAACAAGTAACTTATCACTTTTAAAAATCATTTCTTTACCTTCATCTAAAGTACACTTTACTTCATCCAAATTCATTTCCCTTTGAAGTTGATCAACAACCTCTTCATTCTTTTCTTTATCAACTCCCATTGGTCTAAGTTTCATCTTCTCCTCAAACTATTTCATCTTCATTTGAATCCAAAAATCCTTAAATTATGGTGAATGAATGAAATTATCATCTTCGAAAAGCCTACTAGAAATAGCCTCCCTCTCATCAATAAGGTCAATTGGTTCCTCTCCATTAGAGAGTTGATCATCATAACCATGCATTTCTTCTTAAAACATTAAATGAGAAGCAAGTTGATTAACCTATTCTTCATTTCCCAATGCCTTTGAGGTGCTTGTTGCTTCTTCAATTTCTCCTTCTCCATCTGAAGCTTCATATGATACAAGACAGACTTCCCCATCCTTTTTATTCTTTTTAGGGGGTGAAGACTTGGCAGCACTATCAGAGTCTGAATTATGAATGACTAGTTTCTTGTTCCTTCTGGGAGGAGGATCAACCTCTTGTGGAACACTTTCTGTAGATTTTCCATATACCTTTTCAAAATATTTGATACACAATTATATCCTCATTACCTCATAAATCTGGTCATGGTGAAAATGGGGTTCTTCTTTCATCACCCTTTCTTCTTCTATTTTCTTCAATTTTCCCATTTCTTAAACCTTTGCACAATTTTCAGAGGCTCTATGAAATTATTAGCAAGGTCTTTAGTCATATCAAATTGATGTTTAAATTCTCTTATAAAAGAATTAATATGACCCTCAAGGTCAAAATTCATCCTTTTACCATCATTCAATTGATATTCCTTCTTCAAATATTCTTGCACCATTTTGAGGGAACTAGAGCCAATAGATAATCCTACATACCTAAGCACATGGGGTAATAATGTCCCATTTTTCCTTGGTACATTTACTTCCTTTTCAAACCACAACATCTTCCAAACAAATTCTAAAAAGGAAACCCTCTCAAATACAAAAACTAATAATTTATGAGGAGCTTGTTTACACCCATGATACACTCTAATGAGAGTGTGATCACCTTTAAAGAAACAATCAGCAAAATTATGGGTGTGTCCCTTCTCTAGGTTATACTATAATGGTTTGATAACTGTCCCCATTTTGGGAGGAATCATCTCCCTCTACACTTAAAGTTCTCTAAGTATCCATACAACAAAAGAGTCATGGAATTTAATATAATCATAGTCTCTATTATTTTTTTTCCAAATCCTATGCTACAACTGTATTGGGATCCTCTTTCCTTGACCATCAATAGTAGATAACTTCATTGAATGGATAAACATAGTACTATTCTAAAAAAAAATCAGATGGAATAATAAAGAATAATTTTTGAAAGTCCTACTAGTTTTCTACCGAACCATCTTCTTATATAGGATCCTCTCTATCTCAGTTGCTAAATCAAACTCAATGTTGATATTAGGGTTTTGTATTCTCATAGACATGTACATTAGGTCTGTTGGCATTTTTTCTCCGTTATCATTACCATAAAACTAACACCAACCATAATATATTCTTTCAAAATAATCCATGAAATCCTTTGTGAGAAATATACCATTATTATTTAAATCCACTATTTTATTATTTTCTCCTCTCCTGATGAAATAGGTGATCTCTTGTGGTCCCATGTTTCTCACCATTCTTTCATAATCTACTAGGTATTTTTCCCTATCAACCTTGGTGAGTGCTTGTGGATTCAAACCAAAATATTCTATGATACATGACCTTGTGATGACTAGAAGTGGGTGACCATCTATTCTTCTCACATTTCTAGTCTCTGGTTTATAATTATGGGCAAGGGCATCAATAAGATCAATATCTATACAAATATTAGACACAATAACCTTCACTAGGTCTAATTTCCATGGTTTGACCTAGGTATCTTTGCATCCTTGCTAGCATAAAGTTACCAAAAGAGTGACCTATATATATTTGAATCCTTACACTCAGACCATTCATCTGAAAACATAGTTTTAGTCCCTTTTTTGACAGACGCAGGTAGAAAATTTAATAGAGATATTTGTGATGAAACCATGGGTGGTTCATATTTCCCTATTTATTCCTTCTTCTTCCGAGGAATTTTCCAAATACAAACTGAAGATAGTAGATAATTAACTTACTGGCTTTACTTATGGCTCTATAAACACCCAGCTTTCTACAATTCTTCCCAATTCATTTGCACCAGCTCTAGCTTCCGTACTCTTTGACACACAATTTTATCTTATGGTATGATTAATTTCAAATAACATTCTTCTCAATTTAAGCTCGTGGCATTTAATTCTTTATAGTCCTCCAAGTGTGTGTATTGTCCATTTGATGAGGTGGCTATCTTTTCAAATAGATACAAATGACACCAATTCACATGTACATTTAATATATCCCAATAGAAAACAACTTCTTCGCCAATTCACAAATGCCCATTTATGCCCCCTAAGAAATAGCATTGATTTCACTATTTTGCAAGCTTGACTTTTCTCTTTTTGCGAAATAGCTATGGTTTTGCTATATCACAATCTCTTCTTTTGTGTCCTTGCAAAATAGCAATAGTTTCGCTATATCACAACCCCCAATTTTATGCTTTACAAAATAGAAATGGGTTCTCTATTTCACACTTTTGACTTTCTATCTTTTGTGAAACTATAAAATGCTTACCTTTTTGCACTCTTAACCTTTTGTTTCTGTGAAATAGAGAAATACTTCAAAATAAAGTTTATTTAAGATGATCACTTATTCATTGATATGCTTAGATTCCATCTAGCCATGGGGATGATCTCTTAGGATGATTTGAATAAATATGCTTCACAACATTGATGCCTCAAATAGATATTATATCCAATGTGTTTCTAGTGAGAGAATTCTAATAGAGAACTTCAATGGCTTCAACCTTTGAGGAGGTATATGGAATACAAAATCTTGGTGATGACTTGTAGCATATGATTGATGGAGTGAAATTTTTGAATGTTCCAATAGGTTATGAGTCTAATATACCAAAAGGGGTACTTATTTCCTCAATTTATTCAATCTCAGAATCAATCTCCTATATATTAAACTTATATTTTTTACAAGCCTCATCCTTATTCATTTCTTTTCTTCTCCCTCGGCTTATCCTCAGTCATAATAATGTAGGGGTAGTGATGGGGAGGCTAGGATAGACTAGCTTAGTCTATGCCCCTGATCCACTCTAGGATCCAGGTGTTCTTCTAACACCCTTGATGGTCTATAGGCTTCCTTATCTCTCTAAGGACCCCCTTGACCTGCCTAACCTGCCCACCAAGTCAAACTAGCTCATTCATCAACATACTAAGTTGTGCACTCTTGTTCCCATCCCTTACATTGGCTCATAAGGGTCTATTTGGCTTCTAATTTCTTCCCAAGCTCCAACAGTGAAAATGATGAGTTCCAAGGTCTTTTTAGGGCTATTGAAACCTTTTCATGAGATTAGAAAGGTTTTTGGGTCACCTGATTTAGGAGTTTCTTTGTAATCTAGGACTACAAGGAGGAGGCCTAATTAGCCCTCCTTCCGGTTTCTTAGGGATTTTGAAGCCCTTTCTTCAACATTTCATCAACCCTGTCCTAAAGGACTTTGGCTACAAATGACCTAACCTTGAGGATTTTTGGGGTCTTAAGTGCCCATTTGACCATACAACAGGTTTTGCAAATTAGAGGGTTTCAAGGGTTTGGGAGTCTTCTCACTGTCCTAGTCTTCAACATCACTCTTCCTTGACTCTCCAAACCTCATCATTCACACCATGTTGCCTTCAAACACCATTATTGACTTCCCCAAAGGGGTTTAGCTTGGAACTCCTTGCACTTTCCTGGAGAACTCTTTTATTGTTGCACATCCCTAGCCGGACTGCTCCTAGCTCACCTAGGGCTTTGTCAAACTACTATTGCTCATGCTTTCTGGGGCCCTACTTGATTATAATACAATTTGAGGGTCTATATTCTTGGACTCCATGGTTCCATGGTGTTCCCACAGTGGAATCAAGGGCTACAGGCCCATATTCACAAGGCTCTCCAAAACTGGCAGAGCAGTACACAAATGAAAGCACACAAACTAAAAAAATCAAAACCTATGAGAAACTAATCTAACACATGTAAATGAAGGAAAAATTCACACAAAAAAAATACTACAATCAAGTTTCACACCAAACTCCAACTATTCACATTCCAACAGTCCAAAACAATGACTGTTTTTGCTTCAGCAATGTTCAGACTGGTCTGTCGTACTAAGACTGTACAAAATGATTGCCAACCCTCACATTAGGGTTTTCCAAGTCTAATATAGACTCCTCCTCAGTGTGTGCATGAGGTTAGGGCTTCTTATCTACTGAGGTTAGGTTAGGATACAAGACTGAAAAAGTTACTTAGCAACTTTCAAAAGTTGCTGACAACTTTCAAGCAACTTTTGTTGCATAAAACAACATTGACTCCATTCTTTAATGACCTCTCATTAAGGCCTCATGAAGCACTCACATGTGCTCAAATTCATTCAAGCTAACCTAGGACTACAACCTCCTATCAAAGCACTGATTCAGGATGACATCACTCCATGAATCAGGATGCCTTACGATTTAGAAAAACCAGAGAACTTCTAGGACTTAGACAATGCCTAGACACAACAAAAATGAGTCAAACTCCTTAGTGACTCTTATTGTAATTACATAGCTTCTGAGATAACACACCAACAAAATGAGATGGTGAGGGCTCTCATAGGGGTGCTCCTGCACCAGGGAGGGAGGGAGGGTAGGGGGTATCTAGGGAACCCTGTTTGGTTTTCAAGGAAAAGTTTCTAAGGATTTTTTTCTTGCTAGGGTCAGGATTATTAACGATGCTATAAGATAGGTGGTAGAAGAAGTAGGAGTAACTTGGACAATGATTTGTCATGGGGGACAAAGGGAAAGGTGGAAGTGGTAGATCTTGAACATAAGGTCTTAGCGATAAGTAGTCGGCTTCTTCCCCTGGTTTTTGGACTCCACAAATTTATTTGCAAATTTTCCAGACTATAGAATTGTTCTTAACATCATTAGGTTTATTCAATTCAATACGCACTGATCACCTCTCATGGTGTCACAAACTAGAGTACAGATATTCCTGATATGCCAAAACCCCAAATTAAATCCAAGAAAAAAAAAGGTACTTGATCTAAAAACAAATGAGGGTAATAAGTACATTCATTACATTTTGTGTCACACTCCACATCCAAATCCTATATGGAAACTCCCATTTATGAGTTGTCTATCATTCTTATTGAAATAAAAGGGATATACATTTTAGACATAATTCGTAATCTTTCAAAATCCATCGATCTGATATAAATATATCTTTTGCCAAAAAAGGGACAATTCAAATTGATGTAATCAATAGTCATCCACATCATGATATCATAGGAAAAAAAGGGGACACGTTGGTAATGTACGTACTCAATGCCAAGCCCAATCATGTGATTCAAATTTTTAAAAGCAAGCATATAACTTTTCAAACTTATATCCCCACTAATTTTGCAAAACATGACTTACATAGAGAGTTAAGAGGTTTTATCACTCCTTATAAGGTAATTTATGTTAGAAGGAAAATAACGTTCCTCCCTTTAACATTATAATCCATCAACCACCAAGCATGTAACAGCTATAGAATCAACAACTACATTACCTTCTCTAAAGATATGTTGTATGGTAAACTCTTCAAACCCTACCAAGGGATCCATAAATCTTCAAGGATTCCCTCCACAGTCCAACCAGCTATCATAACACCTTTGGTGGCCTCAATTATTAACCTAGAGCCCCCTTCAATTTCCATAGTCTTAATGCTAATTGACAAATCTATTTTGAGACTCCAAAGAAAGGCCATTCCCTCTAACTGGTTACTAGTGTAATATTTTTAGTTTCTAGTATAGACCACAATTAAGTCACCTTTGTTGTCTCTAATCACTTCAACAACATTTCTACCCTATCTAAATGCACCATCAAAACTTATTTTTTACCAAGGGGGGCGAGGAATTTTCTATTTAGTGTTGTTTCTAGCAATCTTCTTAGTATTGTCAAACTTATAAAAGTCCTCTAGGAGTGTCTTGTTCGTAGAAATCATATGATCCCAATTAGAAAGAGGGAAATTGGGGGTTTTCCAATAGCTGATAGAAATATTTTCCAACATGATCTTATATAAAACAGTAAGCACATTATCTATAGTATTTTCATATCCATGAAGATCTGGTTATTCCTCTCCTTCTAGATACATTAGCACACATGGGGGGGATTTTCTGCCAAAGCTCCATGATGAGGGAGTGTTTTGATGAGCATCTCCAATCTAAGATAAACTGCTAAATATTCATTTTGAGCACCCATTAGAGACCAAGCTTTTGAAAGATACTCTACCAAACAAGCAAACGAAATTGATAGTGTATGACGAGATGTTGAATTGTTTCCTCCTCCTACTTACAAATAATGCATTTGTTAGGGAGCTAGAAATGTCTTTTAACAGGATTATCTTGGATTAATATTTTTCCAAGTAGGGAGGCCCACCAAAAGAAATTGATCTTTGGTATAAGTTGTGAACTCCACACCTTTCACCAATAATCAAGGTGTCTATCATACTTCAACAATACATTGTAAGAAGACTTGAATTAAAAGGCCCCCTTTTGATTTCTCATCTAGACAAATTTATCTTCCTTAGGAAATAGGAGGAGCCTTGCTTCATTCATTAGAGACTGAAGTTCAACAACTTTGGGGAGGAGATCAGGCCTGTCCATAAAATTTTGTGCTAGGATTTTCCATTTCCTTAGAGGAGTGATGTAGTCAGAAATATAAATCCTGAAAGAGGTCTTCACCTTTTCCATAAGAAATTTTTATGGTATTCCATCAGTCTTCCCAGAATCTGATTGTCCTCTCATTGCCAATTTTCCATTTTAGGCCTTCTCTAATAAGAGCTCTGCATTTTAAAATATTGTTCCAAATTTTTGATCCTATTAGTAATCTAGTCAAGTCAAGGACCTTGTGAAAAATGGCCTAATTAAGATACTTGGCCTTCATAGTGTTGCACCAGTCAGCTCTATCAAGAGATAGATTCCAACCAATTTTTGCAATTAGGGCTTTGTTTAAATTAGTCAATTTCCTAATCCCTACAAGACCTCCCTGATTTTTGGGTCTACAAACAGTGTCCTAGTTGACAAGATCCAATCTCTTTTTGTCTTCAACACCAGTCCATAGGAATTTTCCTTGAGTTTTTTCATGATTTTTTTTCCATATTTCCTAAAAATTTTAAGAGGGATAAAAAGTAGATTGGGACACCTTAGAGGGAGGTAGAAAGAAACTAGAGTTTACCATGCACTACTTAGGATCTCACCCTTCCAACTTGAAATGTTCCTTTGGATTCTCTCTAGGATAGTATTCTAAAAGGTCGGGGTGAACTCTTTAATAGTAAGGTGGAGGCCTAAGTAGGTTCCCAAAAGGGAGGCACATTGACATCCAAGGATATCTCTAATCTTAATCTGTAGGTCCAACTTAGTGTTAAATAAATATAGACTACTTTTTTCATAATTAATGCATTGGTCATAAACCTTAGCATATTCAAGAAGAATAGTTTTCCACTCCAAAACTTCCACCACCAAATATTTTCAAAAAATAAAAGTAACATCAAAAAATTGCTAAAGAGCAGAGGGGACAAGTGTGGAGGTAGCTTTGACTCTCTAAATTTTTCCAAAAATCCATAGATTAAGAAAGTTTTTACTGGGTAATTCTACAACCATGATAAAGAGGTTGGGTGAAAGGGGATCAACCTTCCTACTACACTTTATGGCCTTAAATAACCTCCAAGGAACACCATTCACTAAGATCGAGTAGTGGACAATTCCAATACATTCTCGAATAATCCAAATCAACCCTTTAGCGAATCCAACTTTACTCAAAACTTCATACAAAAAGTGTCATCTAACTCTATCATAATACTTAGAGATATCCAATTTAAAGGCCATACCTAGGATCCAATTTTTTTCCATAGAGTGAATAATCTCATGGGTGGCAATGACAACATCAGCAATTTGTCTATTTGCGAAGAAGCCATTTTGGATTCCGCTAATGAATTTATCTAGGAAGGGATTCAATTGATTAACCAAACCTTTGGATAACATATTGTAGATGGTATTACACAAGATTATAGGTCTGAAATCAATCATTCTCTTAGGTTACTAAACTTTAGGGACTAGGGAAATGAATGCATTGTTCATTTTTTTCAGAAATTTGTTCGTTCTAAAGAAGTCTCTAGTAGCCATGGTGATATCATAGCTGACTATATCCCAAAAATACTAAAAAGAGTATGAGGGAGATCATCAATGATGTAGAGGGTTGGGTCGTTGTTGAGATTAACTACCCAAGGTTCAAATTTTGAATTGATTAAACCCACACCCAAATAGCCTTCAAGCCTCAAATGTATTAAAACTTCTCAAGAACCTTCCTAGTGAAAAATATGATTGTCTTTGGTCAATTAAAGTTGGATTCAAAGGGTTTTAACAAGTTATAGGGTTCCCAACAATACCCAACACTCCAAATTCTCAAACTATCAAACATGCCTAATTGCCCTCCTAGTAGGTCTCCAGGAATACTAAAACATAAAATTTTTCCCAACTTTCCCAAAACACAAGAATTTGTTCTTAGGTTTTCAAATACCCTTTTTAGCATAAATTAACATATCCCAAACTCAGGATGGGTTGTTTTGGACCAACACACATGTTGATCTGAAATATTTTGTCAATTCAAAGGACAATACCCATAAAATAAACAACGGTATTGTGATATGCGACAATGCATGTGAAATACTTAACAAAGTACAAATAGAATTATAAAATGAAACAATGATGCAAATGAACTTTCCTTTTCATTAAAAATGTAGAACATCCATACAAATTTGGACAATCTCATAATGGAGATGTTAGCCTACAAATCAATCTATTTGGGCGAACCTGTGGTGAGGTTGTATGCCCGAGCTCTTGTAAATTGGGCAATCTCCGTAAATGAGATGGAGATGTATGCCCATGAACTCAAAAGATGTAAATTGGAAATCTCCGTAAATGAGATGTGTGTCCAAAATCCTTCTTTCCTCATTTGCTTTGAAATGAACTTCTTTATACATCTTCAAGGAAGCTGAAAGGTTGCACCTTCTACATCCTCAATAGAAATTGAATGGACAATTCAGAATTTGTAAAGTCATTACAATTGAAAAGAAACAAGGATTAATATATATAATTTTAAAATAATGCCCCTTTAATTCTGATCATTCCTCCCCTCTTACAAGGCAATGGGCCCCATTGCCTTATCACCTTCCAAATGAAAAATTTTTGTGCCCAAGTCTTCTTCACAAATTGAACCATTGACGTTGTTGTTGGACAGGGAGAGATTCTTATTAGTCTCCTCCAACGCCTTTTTAGCCCCTTCTATCGTAATATGGTGAATGCACTGGTGAACCACATCGATCTCCCCTATACGGAGAATAACTTGGAGAGCGACGAGAACTATATTGATCACTGGACCTGCTATATGTACGTCACCTTTCTAATCATGCACTCTTGTTGGTCTCACACCAAGGTACTTGCCAGGAGTAGGAGTCCTTCCCTGCTTCCTTTTTGCCTTCTCGATAGTAATAAAACAACCTTCAAGAACAGAATGATGCAAATATTTAATGCAATGCTCTGCATCCTCTAAACTAGACATAGTGACAAATCCAAATCCATGGGATTCCCTACTACGCGGATCAAAATCATGATGGCATTCAACACCTGTTCTCTCTTTAGAGAAATGAACTTCGAGATACCTTTTTGTTATTCGTAATATTTTTGAGATATTAAGCCATCTGAATACAAGGAGCCATTCCAGGAGTCCTATAGATTATCGCGGCTCAGCTAAGCTTAAGAGAAGACTCTGCCCACAATGCTCAACTCTTCTCATCTTTGGCCACGATGTCGTAGAGAATGTTGATGAGCTTCTCTTTGAGAGATGGCTCCAATAGATTTTTAATGCCTTCTTCTGAAAGTTTGTCGTGATCTCCCCATTCAAAAGACACGGATATCTTGACTCTTCAACTTCTTCGCCTTTTTAGATTCAAAGATAGTTGGAATGCTACTAGTAGGACCGGTGAAAAAGAATTGGAAACTCTTTGCAGTTGCTTGCCAATACTTTTTGGCCTTTCTTTGAAAGAGTCAAACTGTGGCCCAATTTGAGAAATAAAACCATCAACACACTTCATCTCGCACTTAATGTTGTGTTTCTGAATGATGTGAGTTAGCTCATCACTCTTCTTTTGAAAACACTTATGATCATCATGTCCTAGCTTTTTACAATATGCACATTTA
The DNA here is from genome assembly GCA_027943335.1 of Chamaecyparis obtusa. NCBI lineage: Eukaryota > Viridiplantae > Streptophyta > Pinopsida > Cupressales > Cupressaceae > Chamaecyparis > Chamaecyparis obtusa. The sequence continues at coordinate 14,285 of BSBK01012806.1, forward strand.
TCCCTCTTTCTTCTAGATGATTCCTCTCTTGAAGAGGACTTGGATTCAGTACTTATTGGTGAAGAAGATTCATTACCTTTTTCATGAGGCTTAGGATCCTTATTTTGTTTATTTCCTTTTCCATTAGAAGCCTTTGAAGTAGACTCACTTGCAATCAATGCTTGATGTGTGGAAGGCTTCAATTGACCCATGTGTGCCAACTTTGCTTGTTCCCTTGTGAGCTACGCTGCAAATTCATCGAGAGAGGGCAATTTGTATGCATTACCAAGAGCATCCATAGTAGCATAGAATGTAGAAACAAAGATTGAAAAATCAGGAACAAGTTTGGAAAGAATAGAAAAGATCAATTGTTCATCTTGTTTAACAATGCCACATGAAGAAAGCTCCAATCTAATAGAATTGAACTTAGAGAAAAAATATTGAATATTGTCAAAATCACTAGGATTAAGACATATGAGATCATTCTCTAATCTAATTTTCCTCATTCTATCAGGTTTACCAAAGATTCCTTCCAATGTGACCCAAGCATCATGAGGATTTGTGTAAGATGTAATATGAAAATGCAAGTCATGAGAGATGGATGATCTAAGAGTGCCAAGTGTTTTATCCCTTTGATCAAACCATTTTCGCCTTTCTACAACACCTATTTATGGTTCTTGATCCTGCCCAAGAGTCATTCTAAGCAATCCAAGACTCAATAAATGATCAATTAAAGATGCTTTCCATTCATGGTAGTTATATGGAGTGAGGATTTTAACCTTTGAAATATCCATATTCCAACCAAATAATGACTGATAACTACTGATAACTCCTTCAAATTACTGATGCAAATCAGAAAACTAAAATCTAATGATTAACCAAGTGCAAATATGGCCCCAAAATGACCTATTTCTAAAAGTGATATGTCCACCCAAAATCACTAAAATATGATAGCAGATCTAGAAAGTAGATAAAAAATTATACACTTTTAAAAAAATTCACCTCAAAATGTTATCATATGTGCCCAAACAAAGCCCTAGAAGTTGCAGAAATTAGGAATAGTCAACAAAATATGCAATTTCTAATAAATTTGGAAACCAAAATACAAAATCAACACTACCACTAGAAAGTTCAAGAAATTCTACCCAATTTAAAAAAAAATTGCACCCAATTTGGAGTCCAGATGACCAAGTTATGGCCTCTCAAAGATTGACTATCAAATCAAAACTGCAAATGGTGAGGGGTAGAAAATTTCCAAACCTTAGTGATGTCAGCAAACAAAGGGGTTAAATTTGATGGTCATACGGCTGTTAAAACCCAAATTTTCCATGTTTTGACAGCTAGACGACCGTCAAATTTAGGTTCATGAAAATGATGACGTAGGCATTGGATTAAATTTGACGTCTTGAGGACCGTCGCAACAATGCAAAAATAGACACCGATGACGTCCAACGGCTGTCAATTTTAAGATAGTAAACTACTGGCATAGGCAAAAAAAAATGTGCCCTCTTACTAACGTGTTTGTTGATGTGTCAGATCCGTACAGTACTAGTGATGTCAGCAATGTGCAGGGGGCCACGTGTTCATGCTGACTATGGCTGAAACGTGGAGGGTGCCACGTGGGTGGTTGAGATGGCACCGCATGGTGCGGGTCTGAGCTGCTACATGGCGTGGATGCCATCTGTAGGTCATCAGCGGTTGGCGGTCTGCAGTTAGCGGTCTGCAGCCGTCGGCTATCTGCGATCTGCAGTCGATGGTCTACAGGCCATCAGCGGGGCTTAACTGAAGGGTGGCTGGCATGACCGGAGATCAGCGGAGGTTTGAGGTCTATGGTCCAGGGAGTGGTGGTGCGGCCTGAGCGGAGGTGTTGGTATGACCATCGGTGTTGCACCGAGAATATGACCACTGGTGTTGCGGAGGATATGACTGCCGGTGCTGTGGAGGAAGCTTGATGGTGCACTCAGTTAAAGGCCCTTTTTAAACAAAATAAAAAAATTGAAAAACAAGGGTTGTACCAACCCTGATATCAAATTTTTGCAGACAAAAAAAAATCCAAAAATTATTAGAATAAAAAAATATTAATTTTTTACAAAATCATACCACAGAGGTGTAGATGGGGCTGTACGGTCTGATTTGCAAAAATTTTTAACCTCAGATTTGACTTTTGCCGAATATGGGCAAGTTTATAGTCAATTTTAACCGAAATAGCCTCTCGAATGCAATGGTGTGGTCAGATCTGCTCCAAGACACCTCTATCACACACTAGTTGCTAGATCTAAAATTTGGACCTTCAAACTTGCAACAAGATCTCTCCAAATCAGCCAATAAAAAATGCCCCAATGGCTCTGATACCATGTAAAAATTTGCAAATAGCAGAGATTGAACCAAGGATCTAGAGCTTAAAGAAAAGTGTACAGCTTCACAATAGAGTTAGATAATCACTTCATTTCATCTTGATAGACATTACAAGTGGTTTCTTGGATTGCCTATTCCATCATGAACTACACTTAGTTTATCAACCCAGGGACATATAACTTGAAATGGGTCGGCACAATTTGTGCACTAGGTTCTCTCTAGAGCCAAGATGCTGCAGAAATATAAACTACACTAGGAACATCTATACTTCTATTTATAAAGGAACTAACATGCTTCAACTAACTAATAACAAACATAAGAAACTTAGAAGATAACTATAGACTAGCTTAACAATTTAGAATATCAACCATAAATGTTTTCTACAAATGCTATAGGAACTTCCACAGAGATATGCTGCGGGAACTAATATAGCAAATTACTTAAAAGAAAGAAACTTACAAGAAACAAAATCTCACAAAAACAAATCTTGCTGGAAATAAATCTACTCTACCTACAACTATTCCACCTCCCAAGTGGGCCCCCTTGGTCAGCTTCAGCCAATCTATAAGTACAGAAAGTATTCTCAAATTTACTTCTTCATTATATTCATTGTCAAGTTACAGTCATACTAAATACTTGTAGAGAGCAGAAAATGATACTTCTAAGAACAGAGTATATTATCTCTTCATCCTTCTTTTTCTTAACTAAAACAATCCTTATCATATATATATATATATATATATATATATATATATATATATATATATATATATATATATATATATATATATATATATATATATATATATATACACTGGACATTTATTGAACAACTAAAATCCTAAAGCATCGTCACCAACATATTGGCAGAAAACCATCCATGATTTGATACATTCATTATAGCTTAACAGAATAACTGTCTTCAAAAAATATAGCAGAGTCATTCCCCTATATCTTCTGATATAGCAATTTCTTTGCTAGTGGTCAATATCAAGTTGTAACTGATTTGCAAGTCCATTGCCATGACCGGTCTTCTAGTCTTCTCTCCTAAATGCTCATAACCACTGATCCTGGTACCGCTCCTTGGTTTCCAGAAGAGTTAGTCAACATCCAAAAACATATATGCCAATAACACTTTTATTTCCTATTTAAATATTAGGATATAGCTTTGGATATTTCGGTGAAATACTACAATGCACAGATAATAAACAAAACATGACACACCACTCCCATAGGTCCTATTAGGTCTTCATTATACTTAACATATATCTACAGGGTTTTCACTACAAAGTCTTTACAAATGTCTGAAGAGCACACGAATATACTGAGAGGGGGGGGTGAATCAGTATATTAACAATTTTTAACTTTTTAATTTACTTGAAAATAAACAATTGTGCACATAGAAAATAATTCTCCAAATAGTTTATTTTATTTATATAATAATGTTCTTTTACAATTTATGTGAGCACCAACCCACTGGAAGCACCAACCCCCAAACGCTGTTTTGTGAGCACCAACCCACTGGAAGCACCAACCTCCAAACGCTGTTCTGTGAGCACCAACCCACTATCTGAAGGCACCAACCTTGAAGCAAAGCAATAACCATGAAAATTATGACTAGTTTTATCAACTTCTTTATTTTCTTTAGGCTTGTTTTCTTTTAATGATTCATTTATGACTGATTTGCTTCCTTCTTTTATGAAGCCTTTGAATGTATTATTAGTGTTTGAATTTCCTTCAAAACCAACACCTGTTTTGTTGAAAGAAGGTCTTTGACTATCAATGATATCATTTAGTTTTTCTGAACTTTTTTCAAACTTGAGATTATTAATGGTGCATTCTTTCAACTCTCTTTCTAATTTTTCAATTTTTAGTTTTAAATTAGTTTCAGCTTGTTTAGCTTCTTCTAATTGATTCTTCAAATCTTCAATTGTTTGTTCTGATTTTTCTGCTGCTTTCATAGCTTCCTCTTTGAGTTTTACAAGTTTTCTTTTTAGTCTTTCATTTTGTTTATATGCATAATGAAGTTCTTCTTGGAGATCAACATCTTCTTCATCATTACCTGATTCATTTTCCTCTTCTTCATAACTATCATTGGAGACTGCTTCAGCCATGAATAGAATTTCATCCTCATCATCACTTGGGCATTCTTCGCTGCTTTCATCTGAAGAGCTGTCCTTTTTTGAATAAAAACTCTTTTTATTTTTGTTTTGATATCTTTTCTTCTTATTAAACTTCTTGTTACTTTTCCATTTCTTCTTTGTGTATGCTTGTTTTTCATCTTCACTTGAGTCATCATTATTTTGAGGGCATTTTGAGGCATAGTGTCCTATCTTTCCACAATTGAAACATTTGAAAGGAAACTTCCCTTTATATTTTCCACTTCCCTTTTTCAATTTTCTTAAGAAATGAGCTTCAGCTTCATCAGTTTCACTGCTTGAACTGTCACTTGAGATTTGTTTCTTGCTCTTATTATTTTTAGAAATTTTAAAGGCTATTTCCTTCTTAGGTTCCTTGTCTCCAATTCTCATTTCATAAGCGGTAAGGATTCCATGTAACTCATCTTTAGTAAGTTTGTCTAGATCTTTCCTTTCTTCTATTGCTGATACTTTAGAATCAAATCTAATGGGTAGAGATCTCAAGATCTTTTCAACCACAAGCTGTTCTTCTACTTCTTCACCAAGGGCTTTTATTGAATTGACCACTTCATCAACACGAGAAAGAAATGAGGCTATGTTTTCATCTTCCTTCATTTTCAAACTTTCGAATGTGCTTCTGTGAGTTTGAAGTTTGGCCTTCTTTACATTGTCGGTCCCTTCATATATATTTTTCAACTTGTCCCATATCTCCTTTGCAGATTTACAATGCATAACTTTTGTGAATTCCGAGTCAGCTAGATTACATAGAATAGCATGATTTGCTTTGGCATTATTTTCACTTCTCCTCTTTCCGGCTACATCTGTTGGTGGGGTTGCTGGTGGTGTATAACCATCTAGTACTGATTGCCAAACATCAAATCCAATAGCATTTAAATATGCTTCCATCTTTATACTCCAAAATGCATAATTTGTCCCATCAAAATTTGGTGCCTTGTTTTGGAAACTTTCAGCCATTTGTGCTCTTTTAGATCTACCTTCAAGCGGTTAGGCTATATAGAAGGAACCCGCTCTGATACCAATTGAAGAGCACACGAATATACTGAGAGGGGGGGGTGAATCAGTATATTAACAATTTTTAACTTTTTAATTTACTTGAAAATAAACAATTGTGCACATAGAAAATAATTCTCCAAATAGTTTATTTTATTTATATAATAATGTTCTTTTACAATTTATGTGAGCACCAACCCACTGGAAGCACCAACCCCCAAACGCTGTTTTGTGAGCACCAACCCACTGGAAGCACCAACCTCCAAACGCTGTTCTGTGAGCACCAACCCACTATCTGAAGGCACCAACCTTGAAGCAAAGCACCTACTTCACTTCTGATTATAATTCTGAATTTCCACCTTTATATAGTTGCTTATTCAACTTGATGATGGATACAATCTGCTCTTTTAAGTCAGCCAATATCTGAATATATAATTCTGTAATTTTTCTCTCCTTTACTCTATTGCTGTTCTTCTTTTTATTTCACAAATATATCTTATATCACTGTATATTCTGAATATATAAGCCTTGAATTCTTATATCTTTCTCTGCTCTTCTTTTCTATTTATTCCATGCTGACTGCTTGTTATTCATTCACAAAAATAATTGAATATTTATATATAATTTTTAAAGATGAAACAATATGTCCTTTTTAAAAGACATGACCTTTTAAATGAAAAGGTGTCTTTTTTATTAAAAATTATTAACTTAATGATAATATCTTTCTTTAAATGATATTAACTTTAATCTTCTTTTCTTCCCTTCTTTATCGCATATCAATAATATTATCTTCGATATTATATAAGGTTCGATATTAATAAATGTCTCTGTTATTAATAAGGTTCGATATTAATTCAGATATGTCTGTTCTTTCTGCTGAATGTGCAGTTCGATTGCTGTAACTATATAGTTCTTCACATATATATACTTTTATCACTGATTGACTTTATCGCAATGATAAATATATATGTTTTATAACATATGCCTTCGATATTCAATCGCCGATGTATTAAATTCAACCTTGACCATTGCGTTAAAAACTTCGATCATTTTTGCCGATGCCGTCAAGACCGCTGTATAGAATCTAATGTATATACCTTTGAAATTTCTTCGAATCATATATATAATTATTTAAGGTCTTCGATCTTCAATATAATTAAATTGACTTTATTATATCTGCTGCCGTATGTCACTGTTATTCATCCTTCGAATGTGTACCGTTGTATATATTTTTATCCATCCTTCGAAAAAAAAACACTGATTAGAAAGAAAAAGAACTTGATGCCGCCATCATTATATTCCATATTAAATTATACTCTGCATCAGTATTTTGTCTTCAATATAACATATGTGTATTATATACGTATCAAGTATTAGAGCTGGGTTGTTTTCTGTATATAATATAGTTATTCACAAAGAAGACATTGTTTAAATAGCATTGGACTGGGTAGTACGTGGTTGCTGGAGATACATCTTCTGGTTGCAGCTTCATTCTAAAGATTATACCTGGAAAGCGGTCCATAGGAACCATTGTTTGAGAGGCATTATTTCCAGTATTGCTGGACGTCACACTCAGACTCAATTTGTGGGTGACGTTGACTGCTAAAAGAAATGTTGATTCCAGATGGTGTTGGGCCACAATCATATGACCAATCTCAGTAATTTCCTTGCTCACTGCAGACTGCGATCCTTTATTATCTTCTTTTAATACTGTTTTGTTCTGTATTAATGAATTAATATTTATTCTCTTCCAGTATTGTAAATGATTCATTTTTGAATGCTTGCTGCACTACATATAATTCCCATCTCTCTCTATAAGAATATTAATTATATTTTTTATATTCTCTAATTCTTTCTCAGATATATTCTTTTCATATATGATCTCCATTGATTGGATCAATATCTTGTGTATTTTTATTAATCTATATTTTTATGCTATTAATACCAAATTTATCATGTATGGTGATGAGTAAGTCTGACTTGGAATTTGCTGCAGTGTCATTGAATGTTGACTGTGTTCTTTTGCTGATATATCCCTGTTTCCACCGTATTTATTTTTTCTTTCTGCATATATATCTCTGTTCCTTTATATACCTTCGGATATGTCTGTTTGTATTCGTTCTAATTTTGACATCAATGACAATATGTTCATTAATCTCCCCCTTTGTCATTGATGGCAATCTCTCAAATATACAATGTGCAAGGCTCCCCCTTTGTTCACTGTTCCCTTCATCTTCTATCTCTCCCCCTTTGTCATCAATGGCAAAGAGTTTCCAAGGCTAGAGACTAGCTCCCCCTGAACTCATGCTTCTAGTGAAATTTTCAATGAATGGATGAGAGTGATAGTACTCCCAATTTCTTCCTTAGATACTCAAAGGTTTCCTTAGGAAGTGGTTTTGTGAAAATATCTGCTAACTGCTCCTTCGTATTAATATATTCCAACTTGACTTGCTTCTCAAGTACCTGTTCCCTCAAGAAGTGGTATTTGATTGAAACATGCTTTGTTTTGGAATGCATGACCGGATTCTTTGAAATGCTGATTGCACTTGTATTATCACAAAAAATGGGAATGGGATTCTCAAATTCAATCTTGATATCTCCTAGTGTTTGCTTCATCCAAAGCACTTGTGTACAACTAGCAACTGCTGCAACATACTCAGCTTCCGCAGTAGATAGTGTTACTGAACCTTGTTTCTTGCTTAACCATGAGACTAGACTGTTACCAAGAAAGAATGCTCCTCCACTCGTACTTCTTCTATCATCAATATTGCCTCCTAAGTCAGCATCTGTATAGGCAGTAAGTGAAAAGTCTTTTCCTCTCGGATACCATAAACCAAGATCCATAGTACCCTTCAGGTACTTCAATATTCTCTTGACTGCTAGAACATGTGATTCTTTTGGCATTGCTTGAAATCTAGCTACAACAACAACTGCTTGCAGAATGTCAGGTCTTGTGGCTGTTAAGTATAACAACTTTCCAATCATAGATCTATATTGAGTTTGATTTACATCGAGAGATTCATCATTTTTGCTAAGCTTGCATCCTGTAATCATGGGAGTGCTGACTGGATTACAATCTTCCATCCCAAACTCTTTTAATATTTCTTTGATATACTTGCTTTGAGAAATGAATATTCCTTTACTCGTTTGCTCAATTTGTAATCCAAGAAAAAATGATAATTCACCAAGCATGGACATCTCAAATTCTTGTTGCATATTTATTGAAAATTCTTTACACATTTTGTCATTTGCTCCTCCAAATATTATGTCATCTACATATACTACTACTACCAAAAGTTTGTTATTTTCAGATTTGATATATAGATTACTATCAGCCATACCTCTTTTGAAACCTTGATCTAGAAGATACCTGTCCAACCTTGAATACCAAGCTCTTGGAGCTTGTTTTAGCCCATAAAGAGCTTTTCTAAGTCTACATACATGATCTTCCTTTTCTGAATATGCAAACCCTTCAGGTAATTCAACATACACTTCTTCTTCTAAGTCTCCATTTAAGAAGGCTGATTTGACATCCATTTGGTAGACCTTGAATGCTTTATGGCTTGCAAATGCTAAGAACATCCGGATTGCTTCTAATCTTGCAACTGGGGCAAATGTTTCTTCAAAATCTACTCCTTCTACTTGAGCATAGCCTTTACAAACTAGCCTAGCTTTGTTTCTTGTGACTTCTCCATTTTCATTCATTTTATTTCGGAACACCCATTTGGTTCCTATGACATTTTTGTCTTTAGGTCTTGGAACTATTTCCCAAGTATTATTCTTCTCAATCTGATTTAATTCTTCTTCCATTGCTTTTACCCAGCACTTGTCTTCACTTGCTTCTTTGAAGTCTTTTGGTTCTATTTTGGATAAGAGACAGATATGCGCACTTTCATTAGTATTGACAAATTTCCTTCTTGTTTGGACTTCTCTATCTAGATCTCCAAGAATCAAGTCTTCAGGATGGTTTCTTTGAACAAATTTTGATGGAGTCTTTGCTGGTGTTTTTGCTTTTGAAGGGGTCTTGGAAACTTCTCGCTCTAATTCCTTTTCTTCTTCATCTTTAGGGTCTTCTATTTCTTCACATGTGTTTGGCATTTCATTATTTATCTTTTCAAACGATTTTCCTTCATCTATCTTTACATTTGCACTTTCAACAATTTTGTGAAGTCTCTTGTTGTAGCATCTATATGCTTTACTCTTGGAAGAATATCCAAGAAAAATTCCTTCATCAGCTCTAGCTTCAAATTTTCCCAAATCATCTTCATCCCGTCTTATATAGCATATACTTCCAAAAATTCTGAAATACCTGACTGATGCTGGTCTCCCTTTCCATAGCTCATAAGGTGTCTTATCATGATTTACTCTTATTTGTGCCCGGTTCAAAATGTGGACTGCTGTATGTACTGCCTCCTTCCAAAGGGAATCAGCTATTTTAGATTCATTTAGCATTGCCCTTGCCATTTCTTGAACAGTTCTATTCTTTCGTTCTACAACCCCATTTTGTTGGGGAGTTCTAGGTGCTGAAAGTTGTCTTTTTATACCATTTTTTTCACAATATTCATCAAATTCATGAGAAGTAAACTCTCCACCTCTATCCGTTCTTAGGCATTTTATTTTTGCATCCATTTCATTTTCAACTAGTTCTTTGAAAGCTTTAAATTTGTCAAGCGCTTCTGATTTTTCTTTTAAAAAAGCTACCCAAGTCATCCTAGAATAGTCATCAATAAATAATATAAAATATTTTTCTCCTTGTAGGCTTTTTGTCCTGGTTGGACCACAAAGGTCTGAATGAATAAGCTCAAGTGGTTTCGATGTAGAATATTCCTTGGTTTTGAATGTGCTTCTTGTTTGCTTCCCTATTTGGCATTGTTTGCAAATGATATTTGTAGGTTTTGATAGCTTTGGTATATCTCTTACTGCTCCTTTATGACTGATTTTGACAATGTTATCAAAGTTCAAGTGTCCTAATCTTTTGTGCCATAGCCAATTTTCATCTTCTTGTACAAAGAAACATTTTCATCATTCATTTCTTGTAAAACATACAAATTGTTTGCAGTCCTACAAGCATTAGCTATTAATTTTCCATCCTTTTTAATTTCACAACCTTTAGGATAAAATGTCACATTATGCCCTTGATCACAAAGCTGACTTACACTTAGTAAGTTTTCCTTTAATCCTTTTACATACCAAACGTCAGTTGTTTTTGTTTTACCATGATCTAGACTAAGAGTTCCTTTTCCTTTTATGTATCGTTTTGAGTTGTCACCAAATCTTACTGATCCTCCATTTGCTGGTTCAAAAGAGATGAATTTGCTTTTGTCCCCTGTCATGTGTCTAGAGCATCCACTATCAACGTACCACCAGTCCTTTTTATTTTGAGCATGTAGAGCTATTTGAACAAATAGCGATTTTTCTTTCTTTTTCCATACTTTCTTTTTGGGAAGATCTTCTTTCTTTGCTTGATTTGTAGGAAAGATTGTTCTACAATTGTGGGCAGCATGTCCAAAATTGTTACACTTTGAACATAATATATCATAATTAACCAATGGAGCAAAAGGATTTTGTGTGCTGAAATTATGAATATTCTTCACTTTGCTTCTGCAGTTTAAAACTTTATGACCAAATTTGTTACAAGAGTAGCAATATCCGTGAAATAGGTAAGAAGAATGCTGTCTATAATATGGCCTTTTCCATTCTGTCATTTTTTGTTTAGATGTTCTACATTCTCGTGCTTTATGACCAAAACAACTACAAGAATAGCAATAACCATGAAAATTATGACTAGTTTTATCAACTTCTTTATTTTCTTTAGGCTTGTTTTCTTTTAATGATTCATTTATGACTGATTTGCTTCCTTCTTTTATGAAGCCTTTGAATGTATTATTAGTGTTTGAATTTCCTTCAAAACCAACACCTGTTTTGTTGAAAGAAGGTCTTTGACTATCAATGATATCATTTAGTTTTTCTGAACTTTTTTCAAACTTGAGATTATTAATGGTGCATTCTTTCAACTCTCTTTCTAATTTTTCAATTTTTAGTTTTAAATTAGTTTCAGCTTGTTTAGCTTCTTCTAATTGATTCTTCAAATCTTCAATTGTTTGTTCTGATTTTTCTGCTGCTTTCATAGCTTCCTCTTTGAGTTTTACAAGTTTTCTTTTTAGTCTTTCATTTTGTTTATATGCATAATGAAGTTCTTCTTGGAGATCAACATCTTCTTCATCATTACCTGATTCATTTTCCTCTTCTTCATAACTATCATTGGAGACTGCTTCAGCCATGAATAGAATTTCATCCTCATCATCACTTGGGCATTCTTCGCTGCTTTCATCTGAAGAGCTGTCCTTTTTTGAATAAAAACTCTTTTTATTTTTGTTTTGATATCTTTTCTTCTTATTAAACTTCTTGTTACTTTTCCATTTCTTCTTTGTGTATGCTTGTTTTTCATCTTCACTTGAGTCATCATTATTTTGAGGGCATTTTGAGGCATAGTGTCCTATCTTTCCACAATTGAAACATTTGAAAGGAAACTTCCCTTTATATTTTCCACTTCCCTTTTTCAATTTTCTTAAGAAATGAGCTTCAGCTTCATCAGTTTCACTGCTTGAACTGTCACTTGAGATTTGTTTCTTGCTCTTATTATTTTTAGAAATTTTAAAGGCTATTTCCTTCTTAGGTTCCTTGTCTCCAATTCTCATTTCATAAGCGGTAAGGATTCCATGTAACTCATCTTTAGTAAGTTTGTCTAGATCTTTCCTTTCTTCTATTGCTGATACTTTAGAATCAAATCTAATGGGTAGAGATCTCAAGATCTTTTCAACCACAAGCTGTTCTTCTACTTCTTCACCAAGGGCTTTTATTGAATTGACCACTTCATCAACACGAGAAAGAAATGAGGCTATGTTTTCATCTTCCTTCATTTTCAAACTTTCGAATGTGCTTCTGTGAGTTTGAAGTTTGGCCTTCTTTACATTGTCGGTCCCTTCATATATATTTTTCAACTTGTCCCATATCTCCTTTGCAGATTTACAATGCATAACTTTTGTGAATTCCGAGTCAGCTAGATTACATAGAATAGCATGATTTGCTTTGGCATTATTTTCACTTCTCCTCTTTCCGGCTACATCTGTTGGTGGGGTTGCTGGTGGTGTATAACCATCTAGTACTGATTGCCAAACATCAAATCCAATAGCATTTAAATATGCTTCCATCTTTATACTCCAAAATGCATAATTTGTCCCATCAAAATTTGGTGCCTTGTTTTGGAAACTTTCAGCCATTTGTGCTCTTTTAGATCTACCTTCAAGCGGTTAGGCTATATAGAAGGAACCCGCTCTGATACCAATTGAAGAGCACACGAATATACTGAGAGGGGGGGGTGAATCAGTATATTAACAATTTTTAACTTTTTAATTTACTTGAAAATAAACAATTGTGCACATAGAAAATAATTCTCCAAATAGTTTATTTTATTTATATAATAATGTTCTTTTACAATTTATGTGAGCACCAACCCACTGGAAGCACCAACCCCCAAACGCTGTTTTGTGAGCACCAACCCACTGGAAGCACCAACCTCCAAACGCTGTTCTGTGAGCACCAACCCACTATCTGAAGGCACCAACCTTGAAGCAAAGCACCTACTTCACTTCTGATTATAATTCTGAATTTCCACCTTTATATAGTTGCTTATTCAACTTGATGATGGATACAATCTGCTCTTTTAAGTCAGCCAATATCTGAATATATAATTCTGTAATTTTTCTCTCCTTTACTCTATTGCTGTTCTTCTTTTTATTTCACAAATATATCTTATATCACTGTATATTCTGAATATATAAGCCTTGAATTCTTATATCTTTCTCTGCTCTTCTTTTCTATTTATTCCATGCTGACTGCTTGTTATTCATTCACAAAAATAATTGAATATTTATATATAATTTTTAAAGATGAAACAATATGTCCTTTTTAAAAGACATGACCTTTTAAATGAAAAGGTGTCTTTTTTATTAAAAATTATTAACTTAATGATAATATCTTTCTTTAAATGATATTAACTTTAATCTTCTTTTCTTCCCTTCTTTATCGCATATCAATAATATTATCTTCGATATTATATAAGGTTCGATATTAATAAATGTCTCTGTTATTAATAAGGTTCGATATTAATTCAGATATGTCTGTTCTTTCTGCTGAATGTGCAGTTCGATTGCTGTAACTATATAGTTCTTCACATATATATACTTTTATCACTGATTGACTTTATCGCAATGATAAATATATATGTTTTATAACATATGCCTTCGATATTCAATCGCCGATGTATTAAATTCAACCTTGACCATTGCGTTAAAAACTTCGATCATTTTTGCCGATGCCGTCAAGACCGCTGTATAGAATCTAATGTATATACCTTTGAAATTTCTTCGAATCATATATATAATTATTTAAGGTCTTCGATCTTCAATATAATTAAATTGACTTTATTATATCTGCTGCCGTATGTCACTGTTATTCATCCTTCGAATGTGTACCGTTGTATATATTTTTATCCATCCTTCGAAAAAAAAACACTGATTAGAAAGAAAAAGAACTTGATGCCGCCATCATTATATTCCATATTAAATTATACTCTGCATCAGTATTTTGTCTTCAATATAACATATGTGTATTATATACGTATCAAGTATTAGAGCTGGGTTGTTTTCTGTATATAATATAGTTATTCACAAAGAAGACATTGTTTAAATAGCATTGGACTGGGTAGTACGTGGTTGCTGGAGATACATCTTCTGGTTGCAGCTTCATTCTAAAGATTATACCTGGAAAGCGGTCCATAGGAACCATTGTTTGAGAGGCATTATTTCCAGTATTGCTGGACGTCACACTCAGACTCAATTTGTGGGTGACGTTGACTGCTAAAAGAAATGTTGATTCCAGATGGTGTTGGGCCACAATCATATGACCAATCTCAGTAATTTCCTTGCTCACTGCAGACTGCGATCCTTTATTATCTTCTTTTAATACTGTTTTGTTCTGTATTAATGAATTAATATTTATTCTCTTCCAGTATTGTAAATGATTCATTTTTGAATGCTTGCTGCACTACATATAATTCCCATCTCTCTCTATAAGAATATTAATTATATTTTTTATATTCTCTAATTCTTTCTCAGATATATTCTTTTCATATATGATCTCCATTGATTGGATCAATATCTTGTGTATTTTTATTAATCTATATTTTTATGCTATTAATACCAAATTTATCATGTATGGTGATGAGTAAGTCTGACTTGGAATTTGCTGCAGTGTCATTGAATGTTGACTGTGTTCTTTTGCTGATATATCCCTGTTTCCACCGTATTTATTTTTTCTTTCTGCATATATATCTCTGTTCCTTTATATACCTTCGGATATGTCTGTTTGTATTCGTTCTAATTTTGACATCAATGACAATATGTTCATTAATGTCTGCATCAAAGCATAAAAAGAGTCTTGTGCATATTATAAAACGAGATCAAAATTGAGACATAAAAGTGTCTCATCACTGCCCCCCACTAGCACAACGCTTGTCCTCAAGAATTATACTTCCTTGCCATAGTTCTGAAATCTTCTTCTACTTCCCTCCCCTTCTTGCCACTACCAAATGTATAGAAGAATCCTCTGGTTCTTTTCCACTGCTCTACCCTATGCTGTTCAATCGACAGATTATCCAACCTGATGTCATTGAAATTGTATAATGGCCAAAGAAGAGTAGGAGGTTGAAATGAAAATGGCATCCACAATTCTTTTCTACCTTGTCGTCTCAGCTGGATATACTTAGGCACTCTTTGAAGTGTTGCATGATAATTGATGGGGCTGTGAGGTTCTGCTTTCTTGAATGCTTCTGGTAGCTTGTTCCACCTATTTCATACTATAGAGAGGGCTCTTTGCTATGTAAAATCAAGTAATGTATGGTAATCTCTATAGACTTTCTCCCTCTCAGTAAATACCTTGTTTCTTATCTCAGGCTTCAAACTACCATATGTCAATCTAAACTAGTCTCACAGAAGCTCTTGTGGTTTTCCAGTTTTAGGCCTTAAAGGCAATGGTTCTATTTTCTCAAGTTCCCTATACTTATTAAGCTATTGATCATAATTGGTTTCATTCTGTATCCATGACATTAAAGCTCTAAGATGGATATCCCCTATATAAACTAGAGGGTTCCATTATGTATCATGGGGAAGAATAAAATTATGTAAATAAAACTCACATAATAAATTATTCTGCCAAGTTGGTAAGGTTTAGTATACATTATAAAACTCTTGTGCAATTTTGAACTCACAGCTTACATCTTTCATTACCATTATCAACTAAAACATTGAAAATTATTCTTTCAAACAAATAGAGTAAACCCTAGGAGGAGGTCTACATGCCATTATTTTGTCAGTCAATATCAAGGCTTTATCCATCTGCTGTTGTTTCTTATCAAGTTGTTCCTTAAGTAGCTCAATTTCTTGGTCTTTAATATTTATAATTCTCTGCATTCTCTTCTTTTCTTGTTCCCACAGTGACTACTCGAATATAAAATGATTGTACAAATAGAATAAAATAGAGTGTATTGTTGCTACAGGAACCTCCTATTCCATTGCCCTCTTCCTACGCTCTTTTAAAACTCTCCAAAAATACTGAGTATACCATGAGGACTTAAATGGTATAATGGCAACATTGGAATAAGCAGGAGTAGGCACAGAAGTCAAATTGTCGACCTCTGGAATAGGTTTTGGAGCTACTTTAGGACAAAGCTCATTAATTTGCTGGTTTCTTGGAGGTAAATCACTATAAGGCTATATCTCATGCTTCTCCTCTTGGTCAGGTTCTAGCTAAATGGGGGAATCATCTAGAACATTTTCAATTATTGGGTCTACATTAGGCACTGCGGTTGGTGTAACTTGGCCTTGCATGCGAGGACTTCTCTACACAGGGATCTCATTTATCTCTATAGTCCTTGTTTTTCTCATTCGCTTTGATTTAGGTTGAGTGAGTGTGGTTGCTGCAGGAGGAGTTGCTACAGGAAGGGATCTTTTTCTCTTTGCAGGTTGAGTAGGAGGGTTTTGATCAATACTCACAGAGCTAGGGCCATCCTCCCCAATTTTTCCTTTGCCTTTGTCCTTAGGAGGACTGGGGGTATTTTCTTCTAAAATTGGCTCAACATTTTTATCAACAGGGGGTGACACTAATTTTTCTTCAGCTTCAACAGGATTTTGACTGGGTTCTCCTATTTGCTGAACATTTTCCTAATTTTGCAAGGCTGGGTTAACCTAAGGATGTAGGGTTTTGAGCTGGATAAACTTGGCCCACGTTAAATTAGAAACATCCCTAAGGGATCTTTTGACTAACAATTTGATTAAAGCATGGTGGAAAATAGAATTTGAATTACCCTTTTGAGTTTCCTCAGCGCTAATGGATAGCATATTATATAAGAAATTTAGAATATTCACTTGAAGATTGTGGCATAGACAGCTAAGCAACTTAAAATGGTGGGCATGCAAGTTGGAGAACCTATCTTCGCAGGTTAAATACCTGATGATATGATTAGTTAGCTCTCGATATGGTTGTGGAAGGGAAAGCCGTTTGTAGCCTTTCTTGGTAATCTCCATTAGGGGGTCCCTTGGATGAGAGAACTGGGCCTTGGATGACTGAACATCATGTTGGTTCAGATAATGCTCCCCAACCACATGTAGCCTTGTTACTTCTGCTATGCATTCTTCTATAGCTACCATTTTAAAACCCC
The DNA here is from genome assembly GCA_027943335.1 of Chamaecyparis obtusa. Lineage (NCBI taxonomy): Eukaryota > Viridiplantae > Streptophyta > Pinopsida > Cupressales > Cupressaceae > Chamaecyparis > Chamaecyparis obtusa. Next base: position 31,544 of record BSBK01012806.1, read on the forward strand.
ATACTGTGTCCTCACCCTCGTCGAATGTCTTCATGAATTCCTCAACCACTTCTTCATCAAAGTTTGTTAACAATAGGAAATAACCCAACCAACCACAGACATTGAACGCTCTTACCGCTTCAACATCTAAGAGCAACATAGTATGCACCATCAGCTTGTGACGTTGCAACTAACCACCCATTTCTCAAATTTCTAAACCCAAATTCTCTATTCCACCACCCTGATGAAAATTTCACTCTCTCCTTTCTGCAAACTCTTCTTATTCTCCCTTAAAGACCCAAATTTAGCTTTGTATAAATGCATGCCAGTGTCACATTACCTTAAGTGAAGTTTTGATCATTCTGCATATAATGGCATTAAATGGCAAGGACATCAAGTTTTGCAAGTATGCATATTTCACAATGAATTCTCGTACTTGAACAATCATATCACCTTTTTGGAAATCTTCCCAAATCAGGAAAAATCAAACTATTAATGGTACGATAGGCTTAAATATTAAATTTGAAATGCGTAATCAGCGCAATACCGCCCCCAAAGTACACAATTCTGAACACTGACATGACTTTTATGACGTAGACTTCTAAGTATAGTTTTGACATGGATGTGATTAGGTGACATGGCATGACATTTGGAAGTTATTACACTTTCCCTGTCCCCACAAAATGATGACAAGTGTCCACACTTGCAACGTGTCGTATGGAAGAAGGGAAACTGACCTAATGTTTAACTATGATATACACAGTGTAGTATTAAACATAAATATTTAAACCTATACACTAAAAGTAAGCAAAAAAATAAAAATGTCATACCCCATTTTACGTGATCAGGCTGACTGTTGTCATGGCAAAGCCAGATGACGTCTTCAGAAATTGTTGATGGGAACTTTATTGAAAGCAATATAAAAATGGAATTAATGGGTGACACAGAGGTTGAGTGGGTGGGAGATTAGAAATGAGGTGGGTTGAAAATTAGAAAAATAAAATGAGTGGAAGAAATGACTTCATAAAAGAAATGAAGTTTTATTATGCATTCTCATCAAAGATGTGTTTTATGGTTTGGCTGCAGGAAGAAGGCTTTCACCTTCAGCTGTAGGAATTGTACTCATTGCATCAATTGGTGTACTGGTAGTGTACAGGTCATGTATAGTAGCTATATACATTGACAGAAGGCTAAAAGCATTAGGGAATATTGTAGATTTTATAAACAGTACACGACCTGTGTCAACTAAGAAGCAACCCAATTGCATATTTGAGGTGTGCGAGGGAAATCGTGCATTTGTATGTGTGATCAAATCAATACGTGGAGGTGATGAGTTGCTTATTGACTATAATTTAAATTGCATAGATACAAAAAAGCCCATCACTATCATGGACGAGGTGGTACGCATTCTGATAATTGTCTACACATTTTGATAATTGTCTATTATTCAACATAACTTAGAATAAGAACACATGTGTTTTAACATGTCTCAATGAGTTTTTATTGAAATACAAGGCTATAGTATGGATCAAAAGCCACATGATATGCACGACGACGATGGTTCTCATGGGACTTCTTCTCGACAAGTAAAACTCATTGTTGTTGTACAAATGCACATACAAGAAAATGTTAAAGCGTATTTTTTGTTATGTTTTATTCTTCACTACTATTTTGGATTTCTTGTAAATAAAGTGCTATAATATTGTTCTCACAAATGAGTGTTGATCAGAAAAAGTGAAAGGAAAAAGTAGTCCATGAGGAGCCGCAGGATTAGTAGGATCCATTTATTGTTAATTTTATATCAGACATTGATCTTGTGGTTGCACTACAAAAGGTTATGTGTGCAATATCAAGAGAGTTAGCTCAATTGGTAGGGATTCAAACTCAGACTCCTCAAATACAGATGAGAGAGGATGAGTTGATTCACCTGGTTCAGACTTATACAGTAAGTATTAATGTAGTTTTTAATTATAACAAAAGTTCAATAATGTTTTTTATAGTATACTCTTTTATTTATGTCATTAACTAAAATACATATGTTATTTTTATAGAGGATGCAAAGACAATTAAAGGGTCATGCCCTAGATGGTCTTTGAGATGATTTATTCTTTTCATTATATAGATTTTGACATTTTGTGCAAAAAACTATCCTAGGTGTTGGTCCTTGCCTGACATATTTACAAGTAGGGTCTTTAGCTCCAAGGGGATGAGTCCCTGTTACCAACATTGATTAAGTTGAGCCTGAGCTTGAGCTTGATCCATAGGTATCTCTATTTGCCATTGTATTCAACCTACAAGCACAAAGTACATCATTTTAAATTTTAAATACAACAAAAGTTAGCCTAAATTCCACATAAATTATTACAAATCAGCATAAATTTGGCTTCTAATTGGTTTAGATCAACACAAATTACTTTAAATCAGCATTAATTTGATATAAACTATTAATTTATTCTTTAAAAAGAGTTAAAATTAGGAAAAGAAAATGTTTACAAAAAAATAGAGAATTCATTAAAAAATCAGTATAAGAGAACAAAAAGTGTTCATAAATCCAATATTTTGAAAGTAAAATTCAAACTGCTACTAAGTTTTAGGGAATTATGAATTATTTTTAATTTATGTGCTAGATTTTAGCATCCAAAATGAATTTAAATGCTTGCAAAAAAAAATAAAAACACTTTTTTTTTTACCAACCTGCCCTTAAAACTCTTCAAATTTGCCCCTCAAATTCGCCTAAAAAACCTTCCAATCAGATCAATGGATGAAAAAGTGTTGTGTGAGAAAGTGAGGGGCATCGTTGCATTTATAGGGCAAACTGGCATGGTTTTTCACTATTTTTTTGTGTTTTTGGCATGTTCGGCACCTTTCCCATGTTTGATGAGATTTTCCATCGAGTTTTTGGTGAGTACTTGACAAAAACATGGTGATTACTCAACAAAAACTTGAGTTTCTTTGGCGAGCTTTCTGCAGAGTAACTTTCCTGGACAAATATCGGCAAGTATCACCAACTATGTCAATTATGGTTATGACATTATGCCCCAAACGTCATTGCAAGTCCTCACCTTGATCCTTTCTTTGTAAACTATCTAATACCTCGTGTATGGCTATTTGTTTCTTTGGATTGATCATATTGCATTGTCTGTAGCTGCCATTGATTAGCCATCATAATGTTTGAAAACATAGCATGTTGGCAATCATAAAAGAATCACATAAATGGTATTAAAGATGTTAATTTCCAGAAGAGGGATCTGACATGAAAGTGGATATTTAAGTGGAGAATGGTAGATTTGAAGTTTCATATGGAAAATCAATTCAAACTGGAAATTCATGTGTTTGCCAGCTTCAAAAGGCTGATTCATATCATTTCTTTTTTGCTTTTATGCCATTTCATTTCTCTGTTGTTTATTCTAACTTTGTTTGAGGACAAGCAGGTTATTTCACTTTGTCCTAGAGTTCAAATATATGTCATCAAGGGCAACAATGGTCTCTATTTATGCCTTTTTTAAAAGATGATATGGATTGAAGAAACAACTTTACCAATAATGGTGTGGTTCTTAAGATTTATGCATCCATATTTCCTGTGGGATCATGCATATAATTTTATGTGTGTTTCCTATAGCAACAAGTACTGGAACATTTAACTGAATGGTACGTGTACTTCTTTGAACAATTATTTAGCAATTTGGGTCAATGGGGGCATGTTTAAGGCTATATTAGGAGAAAATGTGAGGTAACATGAACATATATTCCTGACCACTTAATAACCATTTGCAGCATCTGCCTGTAAGTATGTAGACTCAAGAGTAAAACAGAGTTATAGTGGAAAAATATCATTCACCGGGAGACGGTGGAAGAAATTATTTTAGTGAGTTTGAAAATGCTTATGTTGACAAACCTGAACTTATCTTATTGAACTTTATTTCCTTCATATAACCATAAAATCTGGCTATATTGTTTGCAAAAGTTACTGTTGGATGACAACTTAAGGTGCTTTATATATAGGATTTTATTAGTTACCTGGTTAACTAATTATTGTAGGACTACAAATTGAAAATTATGGAAATTTGGTGAAGTCAATAGGACATTGGAAAATGTAAACTACCTGTTTGCTTTCCACTTATTCAAATCTTTAAACTTGCTTGTCTGGCTGCAAATTTAAATGTTGATTCTGATCATACTTATTGATTAACAGCTTCATCATAGATTGCATGGACATTATCTCTCCAGTTTGTTTTAAGTGAAGTTACCAGATACTTCTCTCCTGTCTGGGTACATATATCCATTTATTGGATATGAAATGCAGATACAAATACTTCTGGATACTGCATGGATACTGTATACAGATGTATCCATATATGCGCTGTATCCAATATGTTTGGATAGGGCATTGTTGTCGGGATAATTGTATGTACGGGTTATTATATTAATAAAGTAGTATGTTAGCCTCGGTCGTTAGTGACCGAGAGGTTAGACAGTTACGTCACGACGTTTTGGTCGTGGCCCTTCGGGTAGTTTATATACCCTCTTGGAGGATGGACATGGGAGATATTATTGTATTATCCTTACAATGTAAATGTACTTGCCAGTCTGGAGTAATTAATGAAAGCATCTATTGTTCTTTGATATATTCTGTATTTATTATATTTCCTATACTATGTCTATGCAATATTAAGTTTACCCTAGCGGGCAAACATCTGGCACCGTTGCCAAACGAATCTGGCAAGTGACGGATGGGAATATCATTGGAGGAGAATATCAATGTGAGGACGAATGAGGACGGAATCATTGAATAGAATTTATGCCTAATCAATTGAATAAAAATAGAAATTTAAAGAAGGAACTCGAAGAAGAACAAGCCGCTAGAATTGCCGTACTCGCACAGCAGCAAGCCAAGCTAAGGGGGAGATTCAGAAGATGCGCCGAAGGACTATTGAAGGGAGTAAGTGAAGGCGAGTGCTTGGAGGAATCTAACCGGGAGGCCGGAAGAAGTGACGAGGACCGCTTGGAGGAAACAAGAAGCTTGTTTGGGTCCTTAACCTTAACCCCATAGACACAAGCAAGAGAAGCTTGAAGGAAGGAAGAAGAGGAAGCTGCATGGAGGGAGGCTCAGGACACCGTTGCCGCCGAGAGTATCAAAGTGACAGAGGGGCACGGGTATCACAGTGGCCCACCAGGCTTGGACGGTTCTAGTAGTTCGGGGACATCAAGTGGTACGGTACAATAAACACTTCCGGCGATCCAATTGGCAACACAACAGGCGGTACATACCACTGTCCCACCTCGGAGGGTGAATATGGCGGCTAACAAGGAGAAGTTACCCAAGTTCCATGGCGAGGGAAAAGAAGACCTTGTTCGGCATTGCTGCACATGGGAGACAATTTGGTTTGCGAATGGAGTCACCGACCAGGCAGAATGGATGAAACAGTTTCCGGCAACCCTCCGAGGGGTAGCAATCGATTGGTACTCTGACTTGGACAAAAGCGGAGTGACCACCTGGGACTTATTGAAGACGACATTTGAAAAGGAGTTTAGGCTCCTGCGAGACGATAATGAAATCGTCTTTGAAATATATGGAACGAAGCAAGGAAAAAAAGAGACTCTGTGGGCTTACAATCGCCAACTGAAGGAGTTAGTCGGAAAAATGGATAGCCAGCCATCGGATGGCCTGAAGAAAACAGGGTTCGTGGAGGGCTTGAAATCTAACCTACGGAGGAAAATGAAGATAGTGCCCCCCACCTCATACGTAGACGCCTATAATCGGGCAATGGACTTGGAGAGCGAACAAAAGACCTCCAAGAAGAAAAGAAGCAAGTCCTCTTCCGACGAAGATGACACTTCAGACGATGACAGTGGTAGTGATGGCGAGTCGAAGGGAAAAGTCAAGGCACTCCAAAAGGACATGGAGAGAATGATGGAGTTCAAGACCATGAAAGGGGGTACCAGCAAGGGGGAAGTTGACATATGGTGTACGGACTGCAAGGCGAACGACCATACAATGGGGTCGTGTCCCAAAAAGACATTTTGTGACATTTGCCAGATCATGGGCCATTCCACCAAGGAATGCCCATACAACATGAAGGTGAGGAATCAACAAGTGCTATTTACCCAAGAGCAACCATCTACATCGGGGGCAGAGACTAACAATAATGCATCTTCGAGTGGGTACAGAGGCAACCGACACGGTGGCAGAAGGGGCAATAACAACACCAACACGAGTTGCATACAATATGAGTCCAAGGGTTGGCCGATGATCCAGTGCCGAGCTTGCAATTAGTGGAGCCACTTTGCAAGGGACTGCGCAAGGGCGACGCCCCGCAGAAGCTATGCCGCTGGTGTGGTCCTGGTAACCACGAGGATGCCAACTACCCAAAATCCGGGGTCAACTTGCTCAACATCGACGGAACGAGAAGTGACGAGGGGGTACTAGCCATCACACGATCACAAGCAAAACAAGGGGCACGGGAGGGTAAGGAAGAAACAGAGAAGGCGATGAAGGCACCAAAAGAAAGATGGGAGATGGCTACCACCTCGAGCTGGAGGGAGGCCGAACAAAACATTCTGAGACAAATGTTACAGGTAGAGGTACCGGTGAAATTCCAGGACCTTCACACCATGCCTCACTTGGGAACAACACTGTTGGGGAACTTGGCCACGCAGCCAAATACCACACGTACGGACATTCTTGGAGGGTCTGCAACGGACCCGATGATACTTGCTGTAAACAACTGAAGGTACCCGACAGTCGTCGAGATGGGCATCCTTGGCACCATTCTAATTAGACACTATAGTGGACAGAAGGTCACGAGTGAACATCCTTCCGGAGGCAACGTGGAAAAAAATAGGAAAGCCCACCTTGTGGCCACCAACCTTCAACTTATTAGGCGTCGATCAACATGGTATCAAACCCCTCGGGACGCTGATGGCACAATCGGTCATGGTCGGTACACAACCGTTTGTACTCGACTTTGTTGTCATTCCACTGAAGCAGAAGTACTATGACGCCATACTGGGTAGAGGATGGTTAGTAACAGTCAAAGTGAACCATAATTGGAAAAGGAATACCCTTTTGATGGAGAGTGGAGGAAAAAAATTCACAATTGATCTCTGTACCCAGTTGGTGAGTGAGGAGATAGGTTCCTCCTCCGAATCTGACTTTGAAGGAGAAAACGATTGAAGGGACGGAATGGAACCGACTAGTGAAGGCGTGCTAAGATTGGGAGAATACGCAAAGGATGATGCATATTCATTGAACGGTTTCTTCCACTGGCAAATAGAGGATTACGAACTCTTCCGACTAGCACCAACATGCAATGTACTAAGTATTGAGGAGGTGTTGGAAACATTTTCATCGGAGTATGGTGAATGCAATGAAGGGGATGCGAAAGTAAGCGAAGTCCCGACGCATAAATTTGATGAGCAAAACCCCCTAAGGTATAAGGAGCCGTCTGTCAAACCAATGAATCTGGGCAAGGAAGAGGAACCTAAGATCATTCCTGTCCGAGACGATTGGAATCCTGTGTGGAAGACCGCAACCTTCAAAATCTTTATTCTCCTTCTTATGTACAGGAAGGAGACCGTGGCCCCTATAGAATTTATGGTTCCAAGCCTTTGGATCGCCATTGAAAATAGACTCGGCGACCATACAACGGGGTCGTGTCCCAAAAAGACATTTTGTGACATTTGCTAGATCATGGGCCATTCCACCAAAGAATGCCCATACAACATGAAGGTGAGGAATCAACAAGTGTTATTTACCCAAGAGCAACCATCTACATTGGGGGTATAAACTAACAATAATGCATCCTCGGGCGGGTACGGAGGCAACCGACGCAGTGGCAGAAGGGGCAATAACAACACCAACACGAGTCGCATACAATATGACTCCAAGGGTCGGCCGATGATCCAGTGCCGAGCTTGCAATCAGTGGAGCCACTTTGCAAGGGACTGCGACAAGGGCAACGCCCTGCATAAGCTATGCCTCTGGTGTGGTCTTGGCAACCACGAGGATGCCAACTGTCCAAAATCCGGGGTCAACTTGCTCAACATTGACGGAACGAGAAGTGACGAGGGGGTACTAGCCATCACACGATCACAAGCAAAACAAGGGGCACAAGAGGGTAAGGAAGAAACAGAGAAGGCGATGAAGGCACCAAAAGAAAGATGGGAGATGGCTACCACCTTGGGCTGGAGGGAGGCCGAACAAAACATTCTGAGACAAATGTTACAGGTAGAGGTACAGGTGAAACTCCAGGACCTCCTTCACACCATGCCTCACTTGGGAACGACACTGTTGGGGAACTTGGCCACGCAGCCAAATACCACACGTACGGACATCCCAGGAGGGTCTGCAACGGACCCGATGATACTTGCTGTAAACAGCCGAAGGTACTCGATAGTCGTCGAGATGGGCATCCTTGGCACCATTCTAACAGACACTATAGTGGACGGAGGGTCAGGAGTGAACGTCCTTCCGGAGGCAACGTGGAAAAAACTAGGAAAGCCCACCTTGTGGCCACCAACCTTCAACTTATTAGGCGTCGATCAGCAGGGTATCAAACCCCTCGGGACGCTGATGGCACAACCGGTCATGGTCAGTACACAACTGTTTGTACTCGACTTTGTCGTCATTCCACTGAAGCAGAAGTGCTATGACGCCATAATGGGTACAGGATGGTTATTAACAGTCAAAGTGAACCATAATTGGAAAAGGAATACCCTTTCGATGGAGAGTGGAGGAAAAAAGTTCACAATTGATCTCTGTACCCTGTTGGTGAGTGAAGAGATAGGTTCCTCCTCTGAATTTGACTCCAAAGGAGAAAACGATCGAAGGGATGGAATGGAACCGAATAGTGAAGGCGTGCTAAGATTGGGAGAATACGCAAAGGATGATGCAGATTCACTGAACGGTTTCTTCCATTGGCAAATAGAGGATTACGAACTCTTCTGACTAGCACCAACATGCAATGTACTAAGTATTGAGGAGGTGCCGGAAACATTTCCGTCGGAGTATGGTGAATACAACGAAAGGGATGCGAAAGTAAGCGAAGTCTCGATGCATAAATTTGATGAGCGAAACCCCCTGAGGTATAAGAAGTCGTCTGTCAAACCAATGAATCTGGGCAAGGAAGAGGAACCTAAGATCATTCCTGTCCGCGACGATTGGAATCCTGTGTGGAAGACCGCAACCTTCAAAATCTTTATTCTCCTTTTTATGTACGGGAATGAGACCATGGTCCCTGTAGAATTTATGGTTCCAAGCCTTTGGATCACCATTGAAAATAGACTCGGCGACAGGGAAAGCTTGAGGGAACGACTGCACACTCTAAAGAATGAGAGTAAGCGAGGGAAATTTCGGGAAGTCGGCTATGACGGGGCTGTCAAGTTGTGGACTCTCGACGGACTGGAGATACATGAGGCCATCCAAATTAAAACCTTACTTGGAGAGGATGGACCCGAGAGGAGGGATAGAGCACCCGAGAAGATGGAAAGGGACTTGAGAGGTCAGGGAGGTGACCCGAGAGTCGTTCGTATGACTAGAGAAGCATCCAGACGGTAAATTGAAAAAAAAGAAAAAAAAGAAAAAAAAAAGAAAAAAAATCAGAGAACACTGTACGGGCCGTATGGCAGAAAAACGGAGAGGGAAAAAAAATGGTGACCATACCGTATGGAATTTGAAGACCACACAACTAAGACACCGTACGGCCAACGAAACTGCCCACCAAAGAAGCAACAAAGGGAAAGTATCGTACGACCATTGACCGTACGGTGAAAGAAGTACCGAGCGATAAAACGAAGGAAGAAAAAAACCGAACTGTATGCACAACTGTACGGTGGAAAAAGGAAAAAAATAAAAAAGGGGAAAAAAGTAAAAAGGCACTGTATGACCATATGGCGAAAAGAGGTCAGAATGACCTTACGTCTCGAAAACCAAAGGAAAACCACCGTACGACACATAAGCCTGTACGATTAATCCACCATACGACACAAAAGAAAGAGTGGAGGTCTCGCAGGCCGTACACGACATGGGGGCAAGACATAAAACCACCGTACGGTGAAGCACAGGAGGCTGAAGGGAGAGAGATTTCGTACGGCATCGAGCAAAGAGCAAGCATAACATCGTACGGTCACGAAAAGGATTGATGGTCATACGTCAAAGGATAACATGCGAAGACGCCGTATGGAAACCAGCGAAGTGAATTACCGTACAAAGCAAAGGTTGTTAACAACATGAAATCGTACAACCTTCTTTATTTTGAAACACATGATGTATAGACCATACGGCTGAAGAGTGAGACAAGGGAGAGACAAGGGATTGAGAACCAAACGACATTTCAAAGATAAGCACAGAGAGTTTGAACAGCTGAGGAACAGAGCGCAAGGAGAATTTGAAAGATGGTTATTGATGGCAAGGAGTGGCAGCATCGGGGAAGGTTCTTAAAAAAAAATAATGACGACAAATGAAAACTGTTCGCAGTGAATAACGTATGGTACCGAAGGGAAGGACATAAGTAGGTATTGAGGAAAACATAAACGGTTGGCAGAAAGAGTATGGGATCGGAAGAAAATCACAAAAATGGTGTGTTCCATGGACTTCTGTATGGGTTTGAGCATGCTTGGGGCTCTGCCCCAGGACCCCGCGGGGGCTTTGCCCTTCGACCCCACTGGGGGTGTTGCCCCTAGACCCCCAGTCAGTTCAGTTATTTGCCTTTGGGGAGTGTGACCAGTTGATGAGACCTGGAGGTGTTGCAGGCATGGAGTGTCTGCATGCCGGAGGTGGAGAGAGCACTGGAGCAAGCCTTTCGAGAGGGGTACTACACTTTGAGGCACTCGGAGTAGGTGTTGGCAGTAGAGCGACACTTGGTTGAAGGCAGTAGAGCGAAACTTGGCTTAGTGTACCCCAGAGTTGGAAGCGGAGAAGGCGGCACGGGTGGCTATCGAGTTTAGATTGGCTCGGACGACAATATTGTTTGAACAAGAGTTAGCGGAAGCTACAACTGAAAAGTATGTTTTGGAGACAAGTTTGGTGCAGGCACGGGAGGAATGTGATGTGACGGAAAAGTCCTACTGGAAGTAGCATTGATGGGGAGGGCGGCACTTCATCTTTTTCAGGGATGCCCCTCTGCCCCTTCTTCTCAATGATTTTCTTATTCTATGTAGTGTATTTCATTTTTGTTGTGAGTCACCAGAGACGACTTTGTTTTTTTGGGGGGATGATGTTGTCGGGATAATTATATGTACAGGTTATTATATTAATAAAGTATTATGTTAGCCTTGGTTGTTAGTGACCGAGAGGTTAGACAGTTATGTCACGACGTTTCGGTCGTGGCCCTTCAGGTAGTTTATATACCCTCTCGGAGGATGGACACGGGAGATATTATTGTATTATCCTTACGATGTAAATGTACTTGCCAGTCTGGAGTAATTAATGAAAGCATCTATTGTTCTCTGATATATTCTGTATTTATTATATTTCCTGTACTATGTCTATGCAATATTAAGTTTACCCTAGTGGGCAAATAGGCACCACACTGTTAGGCGCTGAAATTCTGCATGGACAAAGACACACACATAAATCACTATAGACACAAATTATAAATATAATATAACAAAATAAATATTATAAACTAAAATATAGAAACCAAAGTATATAAATAATTATTTTTGAAGTTATGTATCTAGAATTCTTACAATTTATAGTACTTGTATCTGTTTTCATGCAACTCTCGTTTTTAGTCTAGAAATCTGGCCATAATCTGTGCATATAACTCTTCTTATATGCTTACATGCTAAGCCCTGATGGTATATCAAGTTGATTTCAAACTTATCAAATATAGAGAGTGAGGTACATTCTCTTGAGTTTGGTGGTGACTGACTTTCTCTAAGCTAACTTTTTGTGACTGAAAAATTTACATTAATAATGTCTAAAGGTTGGTGGAAGCTAGATTCCTCTACATTCTAGTTTACTGACTATAATCAAATCAAATAAACTAGGTTTTCACAAGTAGACATAATAATAACAGTTGGGATTAAGGTGTCTCAACCATTAAGTCCTAGCATTAATTAGTTGATTATATGATGAATATTTATTTATTGTTGTGAATTTCCTATGTTACCATTCACCTTGTGGGTCCTGTTGTTTAGGTGGCATCCTACATGGCAGGTGATGTAATATGGGAGGATTCCCATTTTTAAGGAAATTGATGCCCACCCTTGGAGGTTCTATATATTAGGAGGTTGAAGGCAAGAGTTTCCATGTTGATGAAAAATACTGATTTTACAAGCTTTTATGTTAATTAGAGAGTTTTTGTTAACAGTTTCTATTTCAAAACAAGAAAAGGATGAATGCATTATTTTATTTTATCTTTCTTGGTGCCCAAGTTATGGATGAGAATGCTTTTCTCGAGGATGGATGCCTAAGAAGATATGCTTTGTTTGAATAAGCAAGTTGAAGCTTGAGCCTATGGGAGTTGAGCTTTTTCAGTTCTTTTTGCTTTGGTGAAGATTGGAGATGCTTTTTTGGGTGCCTAGCTTTCATATCATTGATTGCTTGCTGTATTATTCATTATTGAATGAACTCTGTGCTACTGTTCTTACTTAGCTTGCATATCATTGATTACTTGCTGTATTATTCATTATCGAATGACAGGTTGATGAATTCTGTGCTACCGTCATGTTGCTGAAATAATTCCAAGATTTGGAAGACTCTTGTAGAGAATAAGCTTTGCTAGTTGTATTGTAATCCATTCTACTGAATAATATAATTGAGCAGGTGTTTTCGAGTGGGGGTTTTTTCTTTAAAGGGTTTTCCCACTTAAATCATTGTCTTATGGTTTGCATATTTTTATTTTTTAAATTTGAAATTTGTATGCACGTCTATTTGCCCTTGTAATTGAACAAGGTTTTAAAAGAATTTTGCAACCCTCTTGTGTAAGATTGGTGTATTAAGGCTTAAGCGACATATGTGTACTTGACTTCGTTTCAATAACATGTATCTGGGATTCTGGATACAACTCTACGAAGTTTTCTGCTTCCAATTTTATAGGTCTTCTTCAACACAATAATTATCATATCAAAGACACGGTCTTCTGTACTTCCCACATTGTTCCATAAATGCAAGACGATAAGATTGAATTTCTACACCAAGAAGTGTAACCTACTGTGACAGCAAAGGCTGGAGTGTAATGGAGTGAGTTTGTTATCTAAAACTATTAAACAACTGACATACCAAAAGTAATAAAAATACAAAATAAATAAAATAGACGACTGACAATGCTAACATTGATTATATACATAAGGTTGTTAACTTTAAAACTTAATGTATTTGTGTGCGTTGTTTTCTTCATTATGCCTAGAGGTGTACTATACAGTGTCAGCATGGATTGGAGATTCCGTGTAAATAAAAAAGAATATAGGGAGTTACAAATTGATTCCAAGTCTGACAGTTACAAAGCGAAAGTGGAAGCAGAAGTGGAAGTGGAAGGGGAAGAGGAACACATGAAGAGTCTCCCAGCCATTTCATCTTAGCTCTTATGTCTTTAAAAAAATTATGCTTCTCATTTTCTCTTTCAAATCTGTGTCACGAACAAGAAATAGGTTGGAGGCTCAATTCCATCCATCCATTGCAGGTCTGCATAATCTGCTATGTTTTGGTGTAAATTCAGATTTATATTCATGTTTGGCATGAACATTGGAGTCGTTCTGCAAGTATATTGGCTCAAGTAGATTTCTTTTCTTTTCCTGCCAATCGTTTCTGCAATCATCATTCCACCTGTGCATTCATGGTTGTTACGCCTCTGTCATGTGTTAAATTGGGAGTTGGATCAGAGGGCTCACCCACTAATACTCTGCAGCTGTAGGTATTAGGCATGTGTATGCAATGAAAATGCAAACCTATTCGCTGCAAATGAAAAACACCAAAAACACCAAAGAAACACATTAGATGTTAGTAATCTCAAATGCAACAAAATAGGTAACTTTCATTACAACCTTTGATGAGCTAAAACAAGGGCACCCAAAACCTTGTTTGATTTGCTCTTTGAGATTATGTGGGTATGCTCTCCCAACACAAATGAAATGCAAAACCAATGCAAATCTATGAGATGCAAGCTAGATGATGGTGAAGGAGTTGAGAGCAAGTATGAGGAACTTGTCCCAAACTTCACAAATGATAAAGATTAAGATTGATGCAAGATTGATTTAAGACTATGATAATGCAATGCAAATAAGGTGAAGATGTAAGATGAATGAAACAAGATTAAGAAGCTAAGATAAAGATTAAACAAGATCTAGATTAGAAACAAGATTAAAATATAAAGAAAGAACTAGAACTAGAATGATTAAGAAAGCTAGAAGATGCATAAGAATTGAGAAGCATTGAGAAGATTAAGAACTTAGAAGAATTAGCCTAAAATGAGGAGTGAGGCCTCCTTTAATAGAAAATGAAAAGAAGTGGATGGTGGAGATTAAGAGGCAAAAGAATGAGTGGCTAGGATTAAAGGTTAGGTAGGGTTTGAAAAAGATGAAGAGGCAAAATGAAATGAGTGGATAGGATTACGAGGCAAAAGAAATGAGTGGATAGGATTAAGAGGCAAAAGATGAAGTGGCAAAAGTCAAACTTCACTTTTAGAGAGAAAGAGAAATTTAAAAATAATTGGTGGAGAAAAAAGATGGAGAGGTGGCCACTTTGGAAAAGGTGATTGTGCACATGTTTAGAGGTAATCCACTTTTTAAATCAAGATTAGAGGAGTATTAGAAAAATGTAAGCATAGGAAAAAGGGGGAAATAATTAAATTAAAATAAATTTAATTTAATCATGTTTTAGAAGAATGTTAGGCTAGTGGAGGAATAAAATAAATAAGATTTATTTTATAAAGGGAAATGGAGGGATAATATGTTAAATTTAATTTAATATATTATAGTATTTAAATAAGATTTAAATACAAAGGGAAAATGAAATTATTTAATTAAAGTAAATTTAATTAAATAAATAGAAGAATATAACGATTATAGTTAATTAATAAAATTAACTATAATGTTAAGGGCAAATATTAATAAAAATTAACATTAGTGTGGATGGACAATTTTAGGTGTCTACAGCATGATTTTTCATTCCTTTGTTTCAAAGAAACAAACATTAATTCTTTTTCTTTTCTCCACATACCACCATACCGCTTATAACATCTCTCTCTTAACTTCATTCTTCCTCCCTCAGACCTCGTTGTTTTTCTTTTACTTGGCTTCCTTTACATGGGAATGGTGAACCATATGTATGGATTCACAGTTCCAACGCGAACTGGGCCACTGCCAAGAAATAAAATCTCACTCTTATAATGATCTCAAAGCTTGCACTGAAGTTAAAATTTGTAATGATTCTGGGAAAGGAGCTTTTATTTTCCTTTCTTTTTTAAGCTTCATTGGGGGAAAAAAATTAGCTTTTGAAGGCATAAATCTGAAATTACGTAAATCTGAAAATATTTGCATTATGAATTGCTGATATAGTAGGATTATTAAAAACCTTAATAAAAATGATTAGGGTTTTTTAAAATCTTAAAGAGAAGTTTCTTGTTCTTTCTTTTTTGGGCTCTAGATTATGTGTTTGTTGTTATGGACATTCTGTTCAATTTAGTTTATTTTCAAAAAAAATCATGAGGCTAAATTTCATTTGGTTCAGAGAAATTTTGGTATTGGTGAATTCAGATGGACGTTATTGGAATCAGAACCCTAATTCTAATCCTAAAACCCTAACCCTAATCCTAATCGGAACTTTAAGCCCTAATCCTAATTGTAACACTAATAGTGACCCTAACCCTAACCTAAATATCAGGATGCTTGTTCTTTTCTTGGAAGTTTAGGGATTGTTTTTGCTTACTTTTTTCTATCATCTACATCTTTCTCCAATTTTGTCAGTTTACAAAATCCTTTGTATTTGATCTACTAAACTTGTTTTTTATTATCACTCCTGATGACCCTTTGTTTGGCAGGAAGAAAAACTGAGGGATAAGCCAGGTTATGAACATTTGAATGAACCTCTGCATGTCTTGGTTGAGGCTGAATTACCTACTAACATTATTGATTCTCGTCTGAAACAAGCTCTTGAAATTTTAGAAGAAATGTTGAAGCCTGTGGTAATGATATTGCTCATCTATCATATACGTTATTTTTTATCAAGATAAGACCACTTGTTTTTGGACCAAAACATGCTCTTGAATTTGTATAATTGTTGCAAATTGTGGAACTATTGTTTGAACATATTTCTCAACCTGTCTATTGATTGATATTTCAGGATGAGTCTCAAGATTATTTTAAAAAGCAACAACTACGAGAATTGGCCTTGTTGAATGGTACATTAAGAGAAGACAGTCCTCACATGAGTGGGAGTGTATCTCCTTTTAACAGCTCTGGCATGAAGCGAGCAAAGACGGCGCTAGTTGTGAAGAAGGCATTATGTTCCTCGAGAACATCCTGCTATTCTTGGAAAAAATATTTTGCGTGATTTGCTGAGGTGGTGATTGTAGTTTATGAAGCTGACAATTGATGAACTTCAATGGCATTCAGTTGGAGAAGATGTAAACACTCACCATGTGATGTGGTAATGGGTGTTACTTCTATGATACACTGATGTACTGGCCGCTGAATTAAAAATATATTACAGGACTTCCAACTACAGGATATGCAATTTCAAAGCTTTTGTAGAGAGGGGAACTTTACTAGAAGTAGTCAAACTCTCTTCTAGGCTATATCTAGGCTTGGAGGCTTGAGCTGTTATACTGTGGGATTATTTGGTCTGTTAATAGTGGCTACTAAGTATTTATTATTTATTATTTATGACATTCTTGAGCTTTGTTTGGAGCTTGAAGTGTCAAATTATGTCTTCGCAAGAGTTGGCCCTTGTGTCTGATGTTCTTTTAAAAATTCTGTAATTGGACAACATTTTAATAAAGAATCTTTTATTTAATTATCATGTATACAATTTGCGAAATTACATTCTATCTTGAGATTTTGGGGATCTCCACTGGGGTTTTCATGTTCTTGCTTTGCCAACTCTGGCTGCTAAGAGATTCTGAACTTGAGGAATTCAGGTAAATCCAAACAGTAACTGTTTGACATTTTTATAATCCTTTCAAAACATTTTGAATTTATTGTACTATACATTACTTTTTTACATCCTTATACTTTTTGGAAAGCAGTATAGCATCGGTATGTTTTTCACTCGTGTTATTTTAGATATAGAACTGTCCAACTGCACTGAAGTTATCCATATCTTTTGATCAGTATTTGTTTGAAAATTTCTGCTAGGATTGTTTAAAATCTAATTGATTATTGCATTATGCATTGTGATATGTTTTTAAAATTTTTTTGGTTGAGAATTGAAGACCATATTTGGGACCTTCACCTGTAGCTGTTTCTAGGGGCTTTAGAAATTTGGACATGTTGCTCAGTTGCAGTACGAGCATTACAAAACTAACGACAATAACTAGCAGACCAAGAAACACAAGAGACGCTACACCAAAAATTACTAAATAGCTAAAACAACGAGAACCATAGGCAATGTGGCTCTCAAGTGGTCTGTGGGGTTTTATCTAGGTTGGCAGGGGCTTTCCACTCCACGCTTGTGTTTTGTCCAGTTGCCATTTCTTCTTTGAGAAACATTACCTTCTGATCCATAAGCTTCTCCTTCTCCTTCTCCTTAGATTGTGTTAAGTTCAATGCACTTTACCTCTTCTCCATTTCCCGCCTCTGCCTCTGCCTCTATCATTCTGTTTTTTGGCCTCGGTAGTGAACAACAAAGTGAATAAATTTGAATTTTGTTTTGCTGGAGTTCAGAAAGGAAGGCATCTCACTATTTTTTCCGTCAAGGCATGCCATCTTAGTCAGTGTGCATAAAATGAAGCTTCTCTCCCAAATCATTATCCATGCTTGTGTCCCAAATCAGAAAGAAAGACCCTTTCAGGGTTCTTCCAAATTCACTTTTCCCATGGATTGGGGTGCTACAGCAACTGCAGTTTGATGCGCCCTACCCTCTTTACTCCTATCAAGCTTGGGCAGTTGCCAAACCACATATCTAGGAAGATTGTTGATAAGTGAATGCTTACATTGCTTTAGGGTTTTGATTTCCTCTAACTCTTCAGGAGATGTAGAAGTTGGTGGAGGAGCAATAAGAGGCCAACTTGTAGTTGGAATAGGAATATGAGCCACTATAGGTTGATGTGTAGGCATATATGGAAATAAAGGCATTGTAGGCCTTGGAACTAACTTCCCTCCTTGGGTTAGGGAATTCTCTACCCTTATAGCTACATCATATGCAGTTGGTAAAGTATCTCCACCCATTGTCTACAACATGGTAGAAATATCATTGTTGAAAGCTCTAAGGTAATGCAAGAAAGAATTACGAGAAGGATTCACTGAAGCATGAATCCTATCCCACATCTTTTGAAATCTATAGTTGAAATTTGTCATGATCTCATGCGGCGCTCCTTTAATTGTAATTAGCTGCTCTAAAAGTGATAGATGATCACTTTTATCCTCAGTGTTTGCAAAGTCTTTCACCTCTCTCATCCCAATTATGGATGGAGTTATGTGGCAATCCTCTGTACCATTGCAAAACTTTTCCTTTAAGTGATGAAGTTAGAAATCTAATATCAACATCATCTTCTGTAATACCATGTATATTGTAGATATTTGAAACTTCTTGAATGTGTTCTATCGGGGAAATGGAAGTTTCACCAGTGAAGTCTAGTAAACTCTTAAGTGCGGCTATTGATATATCACGTCTTTGAGCCAAAATGAGAGGGCTACCACCATTAAAGGTAGCAAAAACCTGATTTCTAGCGACAACCATATAAAATAATGATCTATGCAATTGAGTAGATGGTACCCTAGGTTGTGATTTATCAACCAGAGGAATAGAAAGAGATCTTAATGGTGTAGGTGTTGCTTCTAAACCCTTGACTAGTGATAAAGAAAATCTATCCCTTTTTCTTCTAGAGCCTGAAAATGAGAGTTGAGCAAACTAAAAATTACCTCTAGAAGATGGTATTGTTAGAATTATGGGCATGAATTGTAGCAATCTAGTCTGAGAACTAGAATATAGAAATGGAGTCACCAAGTACTAGAATGTCCGAGCCTCTTGAAGGCTATAATGCTAAGAGAAAAACTATCTTCTTAGCATATAATTTGAAATCCTTTGTTTGACACCAGCAAACCAACATAACTCTTTAAGCTTGAATGTAGTCCCACCAGGCGTGCCAAAAAATGTTAACACAAAAGTCTACACCTTTTTTTAGACGATGGTTAGTGATATAAACAACCTCCAAGTGTGGAACTTGAAATGTGAGGTTGAGTTTGTGGAGAAGGCCGACTTCCTTTACAATTAGGATGTACCTAAACTACTACTTTTGAAGAAAAGAGAGAAGGATATGTTGATCTATTCCTAATAACCGCACTTAACTTCAATAGAACTCACAAAACTATACTACTATCCGTATTTATCAACCTTAGCAAAAATGAAAGTCAA
This sequence comes from Chamaecyparis obtusa, assembly GCA_027943335.1. NCBI lineage: Eukaryota > Viridiplantae > Streptophyta > Pinopsida > Cupressales > Cupressaceae > Chamaecyparis > Chamaecyparis obtusa. The sequence continues at coordinate 51,036 of BSBK01012806.1, forward strand.
GAATCAATACAACTAGGCAATGAATATAGTTATTCACTTAGCAAGATTAATTGACTGAGATTAACGTGATCATATAGTGTCGTTCATGATGAAATACATCGAAATAAATAAGGAAGAAAGACTACACAAACTTATTTAGGTTGAAAGTAGATAAAACAATAGTAATTTCTATTGAATAAGGAAAATATATCTACAAAAGATAATTCTGTAAAAGAAACAGAAAAATAGATGCTTGGAGAATGTAAAAACTTTGCCTTTATAGGGTTCATGCGTAACCCATATTTTTACATTTGAGTTCAAACTCCGACCATACTGGAGTTAAGGTTACATATGCAAAAATAGATAAACATCATATAAAAATCTAATCTTTATTACAACTTAATTCAGGGATGTGAAAGAAAGGGCCAAATGAATGCATCCAATAGAGAGAAGGGATAAAATATCCCTACAAATCAATAAATAAGCACGAGGATGCAATGGTATCATGATTACAAAGTCAAAGAATGCGGCTTAGCATTGAATAATCACCTTTGATAATGTACCATGGCTGCAAACAATAAAATCAGGTCGTTGGAATTTTTTTCCGAAATGGGATAACATGACGTGTTAACCCACCTTGCACACTTGTAAGTAAAATTGCCACGCATGAAAAATAGACCCAGGTCACTAGTAAAATTGAGAGTTGTTGATGAAAGTTCAGATTGGAATGGATGACCTAGATACAACACAAAAACACCTCAATGCAAGATTAAAACACAACCGTTGATCGAAAAGATCTTGATCGAACAACTGGCATGGTTATGTAACAAACAACATAGAGAAGAACAAAAAAATTGTGAAATGACAAAATTTCTCCAGTTCACAACCTGTCATTTTGTTCCTCGCGAAACTGTGAAATGGAAATAAAACAATGTGTTATCCCACCTCGTGGCATTGACTTGTTGACCTTTTCCATTTCGCAAGGCACCGTAACAAGAAGCACAAAAAGGAAAAATAAACCATGATCATTGATAAAAATGAAGATGCATAAGATTTAAAACTTGGGAAGACGTTGGTCCACATTGTCAAATTAACTGGAGCCACATGTAAAATCTTGACTGGCTTTTCCATTTCACAAGAGGCAAAATAAAACCTTGCGAAACTGTAAAACAAGGATAACATGAAGGTTATCCCACTTTGAAGACAACATGATGTGTTATCCCACTGATAAAGTTTTAGCCCATAGAAAAGATATCTTAGATTGGTTATCTATGATGGACTAGTGGTGACAAAAATAGCCAACATTAACAATGTACATAAAATCCAAGCCAAAGAGGTTGTAGCTCTTTTGAGGTAAGGAAGAGATAGTTGTAAAAAGTATAAAGGGATCCTTTTGAGGGATGCATAGGGATATGAGGAAGAGATCTTTTCTCAAATGATTATACCCTGAGAAAAAAAAAATATTAAATAAATATAACATATTTTAAAGGGGTAGGGTGCTAAGGATACACTCCTTCCCCATTGCTAGGAACAAGCAAATGCTTAGAAGAAGGATGACACACTTTTAGTCCCAAGTGAAAGATCTTTTATAATAGACATACACTTTTAAGAAAGGAAGAGGCTGTAATAAAGGAAATACACCTCTTGGAAAAGAGAGAATTCTTGAGTATTAAAAAGAATTCTATGTAGAAATGGACATCAAGTTATGAAAAATGCATTTGAACAAAGGGAAAGTGAATCCTTAGAAAGGATAGAAGATTGAAAAACTATTCTTGCCCCCCAATCTTGGAGAAAAGGATAAGGGAAAAGGCTATTATGTTGCTCACAAATCATGATTGAACCTAAAATCATACCCTTATGAATGACAATGAGCCCCCTGAAGGATTGGCTAGAAATGTTACATAATGAGAAGCAACGTAGTAGGAACTTAGATGTTATTTAGAATGATCACACCAAAGATACCAATCAATTTCACCCGTTACTTGAATGATAACATGATTGATGAGTTATTGAATTTTATAATGAAAGTCTTGACATTCATTAGTAGAGTGGTCATGGTATTGATGATACATGTAGTAAGGAAAATTTCCAAGATACTGGCGACATTTCTTTTCTTGTTTGGGTTGGGTAATCAACTTGGCACAAAATAGATTGAACAAAATGATAACTCATTGTAATTTAAGGTAAGACATAAAAGATACATGTTTTAGAAAATAGGGGAGGTTATGGTGATGAAGGAGGAGGTTGGAAACCTAAAGCTTCCATAGCTTAGTGTGATGTAGGTCTCATAAATCTCAATGCTTTGTTGAAAACATCCTAAAATATGTCCATGTTGTTTTTAATAAATCTTAGTAGTTGAAATGTTAGGAGGATAGGGGTTACTCTTAGGTTAAATTGGATTGAAATTTAAAGACGCCCAATCAACATCCATATATGTGTTTGAGCGAGAGGTTTGAGTCTCAAACTTAGGGACTTTGCTTTTGCTACTAAAGGATGGTGTGGAGGAGTATATTTAGTAGGAGATGGTGGATTAGTTTGTGTTGGAGAAATAATTAAAGAAATTGAAGGATATTGAAATTGAATTTGTATTTTTTCATTGATTGTTACAGTCCACATCTTATTATTGTCAATAAACTTGAGTTATTAATGAAGAGTAGAAGGGAGAACTTGCGAAGCATGAATCCAAGATCTAACTATAAGAAGGTTGTATGCGAGCGTACTGGGCATGGCATTGATAAGCATGAGTATAATTGTAGGTCCTAATTTAATAGATGACTTAACAACATTATCAAAGCCAAAAATAGGATTTGAATTAGATTGAATAGAAGTGTACATATTATAAAATTTATATTGATAAGGAAAACAATCATAAGGGTCTCACATTGGTTTTGAACTTCTAAAGAAGGTTACTCATGTTGGTAGAACTCAATTTTTGCATACAATCAAGAATAGGTTATACCTCATTTTACATAATAGGATGGGATGAAACAACCTTTTACAAGGCTTCTCAGGTCATTGCATTAAATGCAGGTGAAATTTTAATCAATTCCCAAAGGGAGATCTTGGTTAGAGCATCATGATTTTTCTTAAAAATCATCACAGTTCTTACCAAAATGTTGTTAAGGATGAGGGGGAAAAGGATTATTATTATATATGTGAGCTACTATATGATAATCAAATTATTGGAGCATATTTCATAATAATTACTAGTTTGTTTTGAGATTTCGAGGTATCTTGACAAAGGTGGACAAATACTTTGGATGTTTCATTACCAAAAAATGAATGCCATTAGCTTGATTAACTTCTTTGTTCTCAAAGGTTTTATTTATAGAAGGGAGAACATCAAGGATATAATCCTTCTTTTCTAAAGTATCTTCATGAGTAATAAAGAGTTTAGAAATATCCATCATATGCTTCATCTCTAGAAGAGATGTCATTTATATTTAATTAAGGTAAAGTGGCATTAAGAAAGGTGTTTATAATATCATACTCTTGCTCAAAAATATCCTTGTAGGGAAGATACATTTTAGGAGAAGGATCAACATCATTCCATGGCCTCATCCCTAAGAGGGAGAATTTTAGAAGTGTTGACAATTTATTCATGCCCCAAAACATCCTTATGGGTGGGATAAATTTTGGGAGAGGGTTTAAATGATATCTATAGATGAAAGGAAGAGCTAAGTTATCATCATATTAATAAAAGGGAACATATTGAAGATCATTGTGGCACAAAGAAGTTTAGGTTATTATGCAAGATATCTTTACTCATCATTACTGCAATTTGTTCTATCTTTTCATCTATAAATTTATAAGTAAATCAAAGGAAAACAACCAAAATATTAAAAATTATGAAATGACACCTTTATTGTTAAAAAAGATAAATTTTACTTTTAAAAAAAAATTTATATACAAATGGTCTAGTGCTACAATTAGCAATGTTTAACTATGCAATGACATAATAGTCAAATCTTGATTTTGGATTTGATAAAAAAATTGGAACAAGTAAGGAATGAATTTATATTATAATATGAATATGAATTTATTATTCACTTCCCAACTATAAAATAAAAACCATATTGTAAATATCGAGCAAAAAAAAAAACATATTGTAAATGAAATGTTATCACTTTCTAATTATTTTATAAATGAATTAAGAGAAACTGCCCTCTTAAAATTTTATAAAACAAAAATCACATTGTAATGAAATATTATCTATTTTTAATTATCTTATAGAATGAATTAAGAGAAACTTGCTTTCTTAAAATCTTATAAAAACAAAAAATGACATTCTATTATGAAATTAAAATTACATAAAATGAAAAATCACATTCTATTATGAAAATATGTTTTCTGGTTTTCAAGGTAGATCTGGTGTTTTCAATAAGTTTTATTAATACCCACATTGGCAAAAAATATGCCATTTGTGGCATTTGATCAAGGAAGCCCACTGAGCATTCAGCAACATCATGATATTCCAGGAGCAGCCCTAAAGAGTCTTACATATTTCACAGGGGAAAACCAAGTTTCAGCAGTAGAGCACATCAGAGATGTGGCTTCGTTATGCGGTATCCATCAGGTGACCCATGAGGATGTTGCATTAAAGTTATTGGTTGCTTCATTGAAGGGAAAAGCCTCAATTTGGTTCCGAAGCTTACCAGTAAGTTCTATTGCCTCATGGGATGATTTGGGGTCACAGTTGAACCACCAATTCGAAGACAAGTCTGATCATCTTTCATTGATTGAGCAATTGACTACTATAAAAAGACAGGATAATGAGCTGATGTCAGATTTCAATTACCGTTTCAAGAGGACATGGGACAGGATTCCTCTTTCTGTTAATCCATCTAATGATTATGCATTTTTGTTCTTTCTAAAGGCACTAAATAGTGATATTTCAGTGTAAATTCAGACTATGGGAGGAAATACCTTGCCGGGAGCATTTGATATTGCTATCAAAGTGGAGAACAGCATGATACAAGCTGGTAAAATTGCACCGAGGCCTATACAGGCTTATCTGGCAGAAATCCAGCCAAGTATCCCAGTTGTTTCACCTGTTACAGTCATTTTCCCAGCAATCACAGCCCCATTTCAAGAGCTTAAAGATCAAAATCAACAGTTGAAAGAACCGAACGAAGCTATGTTAAAAACTTTACAGGCTTATGCCACTGAGATTTCAAGGACAAGTCAAAATCAGCAAAAGAAGAGTATTTCAAGAGAGATTGTGCTTGAGACTAATTACATGTCCCATGGAGCTCAACAACAATTTGATGCACGATGTGTTCAAGGTACTTTCAAGGTACAATCATCCAACCCAATGGATATAGCTGCTACAGGAAACTACATGATGCATGATCTATCCCAAATTTGGTAAAAGAATAAGTAGCAGCCTCGAAACTTGGAAAGTTGTTGTGTTAGTCTTGACAATGGATTGGTGCTTTCAATGGAAGAGATGAACAAACATCATGAAAGAACACAACTACTTCTTGCGAAACCGGTTCCTAAATTCAATGTCCCAAGCTTTTTGAAAGGTAGGCCTTCTAAGCCATCTGGTTATAAAAATTCAAATTCCAAATGTTCCAAATTGCTGCAGAAGCCTATACGGTAACAACCTAGAATGTATGTTTTCCCTAGCTATGAAGAGCCCATTCTTGAGCAAGTATTGCCATATGAGACTGTTGAAACTCAAGTACTTCAAGAGCTAGTACCATTTTGTATAGAAGAGCATCAAATATTGAAAAATAGTCTGATTTCTCAAGTGCTAATGCATAACAGTGAATCGTGTCAAGATAAATCAGCTCTTTTACCAACTGATATGCATGAATGTGAAGATCAAAATCATGAGACATATCAGGTAAAGGTAGTTACAGAGGTTAATACTAATAATAAGCATATTGATCAGGTTTACAGTGATGCAATAGATAAGGTACGGGTTGTTGCAGAAGTTTGTGATTATAAATTGCCGCTATGTGATGATACTAGCAGTTTTCATGACATGTTTTCAGACTTGCCAAAGTATATTGAGCATGAGAGTGAAGTTGTAGTTGTTTTATTCACTGAACTTCCTGATTCTATTCATGAATGCCAGGAAAATATGCAGGGAATTTCTGAAAATCAGAAGCAAGATATTGATGTTACTGTCCAAAATCTGATAGATATAAAGAAGAATCAAGAAAAACAACCTATTGAAAAAGGTATAGATCTACAAGACTTATCAAGTTTTCTTAAATCTGATCATACTGAGGATGAAAAGCATGAAGAATCAAGAGAGAAGAATATTTTGAAAGCATAATTAATTAGTTTTGTTCACATATCATTAATGATCCATTACTGCCTGAGGTTCAAGATGCTTATATTCAATTTGAATCAATCAGAGAGATTGTTGTTCCTTTTGATCCACTTGGCATAAACACTATGAAGGAACATTTAGATCCTAATGAAAGGGTAGATAAAGGATTCAATGTTAAAACTGATCAGCACAAACACCAGGAAGTTTCCTATCAGCAAGAGGTTACTGCCAAACAATCAGTTTTCATACATGCAAGGGGTTGTCCAATTAGATACATTGCTAGATCAGAAGCTAATAGGCCACCTGATTGGATGTTCTTACCTAAGGGAGAGGTTTCAACTAAAGTATCAAAAGACCAAGCTGCATTATTTCTTCCTAGCAGTACTCCAAGTAGTCATGGCGAACAATCAGGTATTTTTCCATATGTTCAATCATGGTCAGTTACAAAATCTTATCAAGTTTATTTTCATTCTTAAAATTCTATTGGTGACTGGTGAAAGAGTTAAGTTATCATGGATTAAGAGATCAGACAGTTGTTTCAGTCAGCCTTGCAGTGGTTTTATTTGAGCTAGAGATCAGTATCTCATAGCTTAGGGTAGTTAGTTTCAATTTTCAGCAAGTGTGTTTACTTTCAGCATGGTTAGTTAGTTTGCAGTTAGTTTTCAGTTTCAGAATTTAGCATAGCAGCAAGAAAGCAACAATATGAGAGATATACTATGTTTATGTCATATCAACATTATATAGTCACTCAAGACATGAGTTATAACTCGCTGTCCTGAATCATCATAGAAGGTCGGTATCACATAAACACAGTACAACAGATACATTACCGCTTTCTAGCTATTATGATTCATTATTTTCAGTTTTGAATAAGTATGGATACTTACCTGGGCGGGATCAGTAGATGAGTAACAAAGCAGATGGCCTAGGTAAAGAAACATCATTGCAGATAGAAAAGGACTCCTAATCTTGTCGAAGAAAGAAGACACATATGTCATTGAAAATTATCGTTTCAGTTTGGTTCATACATACAATCAAGCAAGACATGAGTACACCTCGAATGTCTTGATTCATCATACATATGTACCAAGATGAAATAACAATCAGTAAGAACATCTGTGCATTCTTGCTAGAACAAGACTGCAGTCATTCAATTACACAGTTTGAAGAGTGTTGTGACATGCACGAAGCCCTCATACCCTTTCTAAGAGATCATGCAAGACAACAATAATAAGTTTTGAAGTTCATGTTGGCTATCCTGAATGATACCCGTAGATGATAGAAAGGTTCCTACTAGGGTAGGACACAAATCAAACTGCTATTTTCAGATTTTTAGGTGTGTTTCAGTTCAGTTTTAGTTCAGATTTCAGTTTTGTTTTGGTCTAAAGTTTGTTTTCAGAATTGAGAAGCTTCAGTTTTCTAAGGGTGGCCGAGACTCTGTGCCCAATGAATGCAAAAAAAGGCAAACTAGTCTTATTTTCTTTAGCAGGCAAACACCCCTGGGAGGTCACAAAAAATGTTACCAATTTTAGCATTCTGGCTAAACTTAAAAGACCTATGAAACTATGTCATTGACTAAGGTTTATTGATACAAATTCAAAATTTCAAGAGCTTCTTGGTGTTGTGTTCTAGTTTTGGGTTATGCAAGCAAAAAGTGACTGAACTATGAAGTATCAAAAGGAGAATACAAGATTCAAAACAAAGAGCTATTTAATAAATGAGCAATATAGATAAAGAGAAATACAAACTTATTTCTTTCATTTGTATTGACAAAAGAAGGTACATAGTACTTTTACATTCACATGTTCAAATAGGAACAGATATAATTCCACACATCCTATGGAAGGGCATACAAAACTAAGTTATGAGACGCAATGTATGAATAGAAGTCAAAAGATAGAGAAAGTTAAGGGATCCGCCATTGCCTGTTTGGGATGGTGGACTGTTGCTGGCAAGGTTCCAGTGAGGTTCAAATTTTGGTCTTCATATCTTCAGAATATACCTGCAAAACGAGATGGAAAGAACATCAGTCAACTATGACTGAGCAAAAAGCGGACCCTCTAGATGAATGCTATGCATATATCATGATAGTCACATGCAAAAATAAGCAGCAAGGAAACAATCAATTATGATTCACATAAGTATGTTCTACAGATTGCTGATGAAGGTAAAGTAATCAGAGATATCTATGAGCATATTGAGTACACAGTACAAAATTAACTTCATAAATGCACAAAGGAACTCACAGGTATCAAAGAGCTGCAAAAATGTACAGCAAAGTGCTTTCTATCTGATCTAATCGCTGGCATTCTCAGCTGAACAAAGAAGTATCATTGTTAGGAACTGGAGGAACTGAGGAAGCTAAAAGCCTTGAAAGAGGCTTTTAAGATTACAAACAGAGTGGAATTACATGATGCTATTGCACATTTGAAGCACCTGCAGACGACACCTAAAGGTTTAAATACTATAACCCAACAGGTAGATCAGCGTGGAGGTTCTGATACACAAGCACAAATAGGATCAAGTGGGATGAATTATGAAGGAGTAATAGCTGTGGAGTCAAACAGAGTACTAGAAGCAGTTTTATAATGAAAGCTTCAAATGACAGATGAATTCACGGAATGAAGATGGAGCCACAACTTTAATTACCAAGCTTCATGTTTAACTTTCAAGCTGGAGATAAAGAGGATGTTACTGGGTTTTCGAAAATGCTACAGGAATTAGACAAGGGTATTATATGAATACAATGTATCAAAGCCGTAACAAGAATACATTCATACAGAAAGTGCATTTTAATTCACCTATAAATGTTGAAAATTTTAAGCTGGGTAATATCAACAGCAAAAGACAAGTTGTAAAATTGCAGAGATACCTTGTATAATAAATTCCAATAAACTGAAAAAAAGTGATAAAACTGTCATTTTGCGTGGGTTTTTTCCAGTAAATGGTACGGAATCTAAAAGATCTAAAACATGGGTTTTGTCCAGAACGGGCCCAATTTGGTGCCATCGCGATCAGAATTCCCATAAATTGAAGGGGTTAGAAGATTTCATTGGTTTTTTGAAAGGTTCATGTTCCATGTTCAATCCCTGCAAAGAATGTCAGTAGTATCTGGAAATTAGAGATGCAATTTCACATCTCTCTTATAATGAGTTACAATCACAAAATGTCTTGCAATTCATTGTACCAAGAGCTTCAATAATTTGATGGTAGAAGGCATCCAACTAATAACACAGAGATTCATAACAGAAGCTCACGGGAAGAGTTACCAAAATAAAAATGCCCAGAAGGATTTAAAGTCTCTGTTTAAGCAAAGAGATTATTTCCAAATCTTTTTAACAACGAAAGAGATTCATAACAGCAAAGGGTAACAGTTTTAGAAGAAAACTCTTGTTTATTTTAATTAATAACACACAGATTTATAGCAGCAAGCTAGAAATACTTATGGAAATCAGTCCCAGGTACGCAAGGATCAGGAAAGAGATTAAAAGACCCAGAACAAAAATGTGAGAATCAAAATCATGAGACATATCAGGTGAAAGGAGTCTATACGAAGGAAAAGAAGAGTTAATATGAAGGAAAAGGCAGAGCTAAAAATAAATAATAAAAAAGCAACAGTAGTTGAAAGGAGCAAGCATGCGATGTAAGACTCTTACAAATATCAATAAAGTTGCAGAAATTTAGCAAGAAAGAATAATAGTTCAGAGTTTTGCCTTCATAAATCATGTCCTGATGAAGTTGAGAAAGCTATACCAAATATTTTTAGAGTCTCAGTCAGATATGAAACATACAAGCACAGTGAGCTCACTCAAAAAAAAATATCAGAGGACAGTCTTCATGATCCTCATACATGGAAAGAAAAGAAAGATTCAACAAGTTGTTCAAATTTCTCTCAGTATCAACCAAATATGAACCAGAGTGGAATTGAAACCCTCATTTCGAAGAACATCAGTGACCCAAAATGTGGAATTAAAGTCATAGCATGTAGAGAAATAAATCTTTGTCTGTAATAAATCTTCATCCCCACGGGCCGAAAAGCCCTAGGGTTTGTTCCTACAAGAACAGTATCACAAAGCCTTTACATTGAGCTTGATTACCCGCATAGGGGCATGGAAATATGTACAGATGATTAATAGAGAAAAAAATGGTTGATATATGCAATTATCAGCAAGAAAAACCTAGTTTTCCAAATGACAATGTAAGGTTCATATGCATATAACAGACATAGCAACCCAGATCCAAGGATGAAAGTTCGCGACCTGTATAGAAAGGTCTATAACAAATCTCTGATTTTTTAATTTTTTATTAAAATATGCCTACAGATAAAAAGCATACAAGCCAATACATGGCCAGAACCGGGTAGGGGCAGTTCTATAAACATACCACTGTGTTAGAACAATAAAAGCTTCGCAGTTCAAATTCTCAGAAAGATTACAGATGTGAAACTCAAAGTTTCGAATGATGTTAGTTGTATCCCAACATAACATTTTCCATTGAGTGGTTTCTAATGTCAGAATCCAGTGCATACAACATTATACATAATTGATAATATGCAGTGAGTCTTGGTAATATGCCTAACATCATTTATAAAAACTCAGGACATGGACGAAATTTTGAATGGGTGGGCCTTAAACGATGGCTATGTTATTAACCATCGGAAGCGAAATTGACAGTTGTACCCAAAGGAAAAATTTACCATACATGTGGTTCATTTCCTAATATTTTTGGCACAATTGGTTTTTCAAATGAGAATGACTATCAGTATGCTTCTTTATGTGGTAATGCTGGCTTTATGTTTGAAGAATGCTAGCTTTATTTAGGTGTAGTAGCCAAAGCATCATAGATGAGGTCTGTACATAATAAAAACTATACTGCTTTTCAAAGAAAAGATGAGAGTTAAATAACACTAATCGACATTATATGTTAAGAAATCCGGATCCAGATAGGATGAAGACAAAAGAAATATCTAATTAATTTGCATTGACCTAAAAGATACCCATAGAGGATTTGATGATGCTTCTAAGAAAAATGATGTGAATGCACATTATTTTTCCAGTATGCACTATAAATCTTAATGTCATGTTTCTCTGGATTAATAGGCAAAAGATTTCACATTCTCTCTAATACATTTTAATATTTAAACACAATCACAATGTTAATGATAGCGAGCATTTAGTAATATGAAGAAGAGAGAAAGAAACACAGTTACAATAGCACCCTTCTATCAAAAACATATACATAGTATATAATAATGAACAAGATCAGCACAACAAAAGTAATTACTTGTGGCTAATGAAATCTATGAAAAGAATAAGGTATCAAGACACAAGAAATTTGTTGCAAACAATCACCAAGACAATTGGGTTCAGGGTGTACTCACATCTCCTTTTAGTTGTATTTAAAAGCAGCAAGTTTATAATTGAGACCAAATGTTGCCATTGATATAACAACGATCAAACAGGAAAATATGGACACTAGTACTGTAATCCAATCAGATTTACCCAAAAATGTTTTCATTGCAAAAACAGTTTTCTTATGATCATCTGGACTAGATTTCACATACAGCAACATAGAAACTCCAGTTAAAAATTAGAATCTGGACTCAAGTAATAGACAAAACATGCCTATATAGGGTAATTAAGCTTTCAAAAGAATAATTTAGCCATATAATGTTTTGGGTACTCACACTTCTATATTGGTTTTCAAAGCCCAATGCTCAGAAAAGAGTTCAATCAGAAAGGCATTGTCATCAGCTGTACCATGTCCTATCAGATTTACACAAATATAGTTTATCTCAAAAAAAACAGTAAATCTAAAAACAATGAGCATTCAGCCCAGAATTTCACATAAGTAATATTACAAAACTTGGAAAGCTGCCCTTAAAAATTGCACATGGTGAAAGCAATCTGTTTTCATGTCCTAAGTGGACTTGATTATTTGCATAGCAGGCTTTCAATCATTCATACAGATCTCAAACCAAAAAATATTCTGTTGGTATCCACCATTGACCCAGAAAAAGATCTTAAGGTGATTGGTGCCCCTTTGAAAAAGAAGCCATGGCGTAATTGGCAGAGTGTAATTGATGTTATTGAAGGAAAACCTTTACAGAGAAGAAGAACTGCTCAGAGCCCTGCTGAGATGCAGAAATTGATTGAGTCCCTTGATCATAGGTGCAAGATTGCTGATCTGGGTAAATCATGTGAGATCACTAAGCAATTCACAAGTCAAATTCAAACACTTTGTTACAGGTGTCCAGAGCTCTTCTAGAATCTCCATACTCTACTCCAGCAGATTTGTGGAACGTGATTCTGAGCTTGGTGAGTAGCGGGCAGTTTAACATCATAGCCACTGGATAATGGAAGCTACAGGGGAGGTTGCTGAAGCTGAAGCTGAATCTGAATCAAAGGTCATCTAAATTAACTTTTACATATGTATGATCTCTTCAATTTGCTCTGCGTTTCTTATTAATTGCAAGCAGTTTCTTGGAATTCAAAGGATACGATATGCCTTTGATTCAAATTGAAAACAAATTATAGTTTGATATGGGGGAACAAATTTAGATAATTCGTTCCTGGCAGTATTTACAGATGTACAGTTCGAGATACATAATTTTTTTCTTAATGCAATATAGAATGCTATCTGCACGAAATTTGTGAATAAACATGGTGGAAAAGTGACGAGTGTGTAGAAATTCATAAAGAAACATGCTGGAGAATACTAGTTTGTGAAGTAAATTAAAGACATACTTGGTTGTTGTGTTGTCCTGCTGTGATCCAAACATGCTATAGCACAAATCTGAGAAATATGGAATGAATCCTAAGATTGGGTGTAAGTCTCCAGCAGATTTAAATAAAGGGGCATAAAGTGACTCATACGTTGGCACTATAAGCATAGGAGGTATGTTGATTTGTACGACATGAATGCATGCGGGTTCAGCTTCCCGCTCGAAAGAAAAAGCTGTATTCACCAATGATAATCTTCGTTGATTTCATTGAATGTTGTGCAAAGCAGCACTTAACAAATTCATTCTTAGTCTAAATTAAATTGTGTTTCTGCAAAATTGCCCAGCCAAGACCAACAAAATAATCATCCAATCCATAGACGTCATGTTCCACATTATTCCAATGACATATTATCTTTGTGCCAAGTTTAATTGACTAAACATTATCCATAGTCAAATAGGGGAGTATGACAACAGGTACCTATTACCATTTCAGATAAAGGTATAAGAGAAAATGAATACAGATATAGATATATTATGTACACTTGTAGGCATTTAATGTGAGTGAAAGGATGAGGTTATCGTCCTCGTATCTATATCAAAAATTCTAGGTGAGTATGATCTGCATTTTTTCCCAGCTGTAACTAACCCATAAATTCATGAAAGTGAGTCATTTGGACATGCTAGAAAACATTTAATTTCTACTTTTATCTATATGAGCAATGAAACTAAGATTCTCTGCGGGGTGCAATGCAGGGCACTCATAAGAGCGTTTGCCAGGTTCAAATCCCCTTCAATGCCATAAGTCAATCATCATAACTCTAGGCAATATGAAGCGACAGTGAGTGAGGGATAAGTTGAGAGGCAACACTATTTAACTAGAGAATGTTGAAGTTAAACACATGCCACAAACAGAAAAATTTAAAAATATATGATATATATTGACCCAAATATGTCATGTCTATACCAAGGGCGAGGATACGAACTAGGTATCACTAACAAGTAAAATCTTCCATACAAAAAAGTGAAACATGCATGAAAAGCTAACATCTTTATTCTCCAAATTACTACCAAACCCTAGTAAAGGAAAGCCCTTTCGAAGCGACACAGACATTTCAGAAAACTAGCCTCGGTATATTACTTTTAAACATGAAAACAAACTAAAACCCCATCCTGTTAAGGTAATCCATTTTTTTAATTCTAAAACCCCAAATTTTTTTTGGGTCTAATTTGACAGAGAAAGATAACCATTTTAAGCATCATTGAATAAGTAGAAGACGCTGAGACAAGGAGAAGCTACAGTTACCTTTCTAATGCTGCAGTTGAAAACGAAGCAGATTTTTGTTCCAGAGGCTAAATAACTGACCTCACGGTAGAGTGTAAGCTTGGTAATGTAGTTAGCTGCAACCACAAAAGAAAACCCTCTTCTATCCTTGCTAATGATCTACAACCACAATAGAAACATCGTTAGAAAACCCTCTTCCATTCAGAAAAATGTCTCAGTTCATAAAAGAAAAACATTGTTGAAAAAGGAGGGCTTTGCGTTTTACAGTGTTTAATAATCACAGAGCATTACAGAGCATAAATCCACTATAAGCCCTCCAACCTGCGAAACCAATGCGAGAGCAGCTGTCTTTGCGCGGCCGAAACAGAAATGAGGTATGTTTGCGCGACCAAAAGAAAAGAGCCCGATAAATGGGAATGGAAAGCCATTCCGAAAATCATGTTTTAAACCTCTATTCCACTTTTCAATTCCAATTCCATGGTTTTAGATGGAATAGAGGTGTGCTCATTTTGGGCCAAAATTAGAATTGTCATAAATCAATTCTATTTTTTATTTTGGAACCAAACAAGGAATTTGGCAATTCGATAATTTGTATTCCGCCCCATTTCCGCCAATCAAACGGGCCCTAATGGGTACCTGTTCAAAATTTTGTAGAGGACAAAATTTCAGAAGAGGCCACCGCTTACTTTCAAAACCCTAGTGAGCTCATGTTTTTCCCAGAATAATCATCGAAAACGTTGAGTCTCAAAGTGAGTTACTTTTCAAATTTTAGTTCTCTCTTTTAAGTATGGACTCAAAAAAGGGATAAAAAGAAGCTTATATTGCATCTAGTTTGTGCCCATGTCCATCCTATAATGGGGATGTAAAATCCATTATAATTGAAATTGAGTTTAAATGTATACTAGCTATTGCACCCAAACAAGGTACAATGGTTACGCCGATACCAACATATGGTGTGTGGTGATTAACACGTAGAATTTTAATGAGAAGGGAATAAGTCGAATGTAAACCTAATGTATAAAAATAAATTCTCAAATATTCAAAATTCAAAGATATTTTGAAATTTGCGTAAAGCAACTATATCAATATTTTATCCACATAATGTACAATTATCAATTATAATATGTGTGAAAATTGTATGGAGGCTGTCTTGAATTTCCTCCATAATTCTTTGTCGACTTACATCATTTTGTAGTAGGTTTTCACATGTTGATAATAAATCTTAATTTCAATTCAATGAAATAATTTAATTGGATCTTATTCCAAGCAACAAACCTCTATCTCCCACAACTAATCAACTTGTCAAGTTACATCCTTTTCACACTGTCACATTCATTCATGTTGTTCAGTGATGTGATTATATTTCTCTGGTCACTTTTGTGCTAGCATACTAAGTTATTTTTGTATATACTCAAAGCTATTTGCCCAACATTCTTGTTTCTATAATCTTATCTGATGTTATTTAATTGGTCTTTGTGGGTCAAGGGAGATTATATTTAAAATAGGAAGCATCTTTCATGTTTAGAAAAAAAAATTATTTATAAAAATTATATTACAATATTCAAAGTTGGATAATGTCTTAATTGTTGGAAGATAATGTCCTCATTAATTGTGTTGTTCAAATATCTATGTTCTGATATCATGTGTACACATTGGTTGATGGAATGAGAGCATATTTATGTAGATTATGATCAGAAACATTCGTCAATTATTAAGACCAGGAAATTAAACTTTCACTATCACATTGGGGTGAAAGAAAATTCATATTGAGAAATTTTTAAAAGGAATATTGATTGCAAAGTGGCCTACCTTCACAATCAATACATCCAATAGGGTATAGAAGCCACCCAATCGAAGCTAATATGTTGGAAAAGGTTTTAACTAATGCTACTTAAAGAAAAGTCGTTTCACTTAAATTGTAGATGTAAAAGCCAAAAAAATCTATGCTTATTGGTTTAAATGTGGTAGAGCAGCAATCTTGGAGATAAAGAAAAGAAATTTCAAATAACATCAAAGACTCAGGTACATGATCCAAATCATTCAAATATAAAGGTTTGAGGAGGTTGCAAAGCTTAAGATTCTCAAACTGAAGCTTGAGGACTTCCTCCAAGTGCTCTGTTTTTGAACAAAAATCTAAATATTACCCTCACAGATCCAATTAGTCCCATTTGTCTTTTTATTAAAATTTATTGACACGTCAGTCATCTTTTTTAGTATTAGTCTTTCAATTAACATTTTAAGATTAAACACAATGGTTTGTAGTGAAATATCTGCATAAGAGTTATAAATAAAATATGTTAAAATATATTTTAATAAGTTATTTTGAATATTTAATCTTAAAAGTATAAGGTGGAAGTGATCTCTTGTTTACTTTGTTGAAGAATTATTTAAAAACCATATTATTTTTAAGAAGTTGATTCATATATTAAAATTGATTCTTTTTTATTTAAAACATGTATTTTTAACTTGGTTTTGGCATGCTATTACCACCTTTAGATGGTCTTATTAACTCTTGACTTTGAACTTCTTTGAGATTGGAGACCAATACTTTGTGTGCATTATGATTATGAGTTGACCTAGTCTTTATTTCAAGAAAGTTTAATTTTAGATGAGATTTACAATTAATGAGATTTTCTAATGTGGGGCTATTTCATTCTCCAACTTTGCTCCATATGGTGGGTTATTTTACTCCGTAATTTTGCTCCTAAAGTTTTATTAAGTAGTCTTCCTTTGTCTCATTTCTCCATAATAGATATTATGTGTTTACTTAGAAGCAATTGTTAAGTAAGGTTTTCTACAAGAAATAGTCTATCTTAGACTTTCTTATATTTTACAATGAATTAGAGTTTATACTTTAGTCTATTATAATATTCTTTAGCTTTATTGTAAATTTCCAAATGATATCATCATCTTTCTATTCCCATAATTCTTTCTGTTAATTTACAGATGGGATTATATACAGTTAGATGACAAACTATATACGCAATGCTTGCCTATGCAAACGGCTTGGCTACCTGGGAAAAGTGGATAGATTTAAACATAAATTCTCTCAACACACAAGTTTTCTTCACAGGCATATCACCCACCCATTCAAGGTAATTACAGTCTGATATAAAGGACATATTCTAAATTTTGATCTATTTAGGTTGTTCTACAAAATCACTTTCTTTTCTAATAGAATTCATCTACCAGTCTGATTAAAATTGAGCTACCTAAACAAATCAAATTGTTTTAACTCATTCTTCTATTATTGATTGTATAAATGGTTCTGACCTATATATATATATATATATATATATATATATATATATATATATATATATATATATTAAAACTCTAATTAAATAGATAAAATTTAGAATATGTTCGATGTTAAGAAATTTCCACAATCTATCAATTATA
Organism: Chamaecyparis obtusa; assembly: GCA_027943335.1. Classification (NCBI taxonomy): domain Eukaryota; kingdom Viridiplantae; phylum Streptophyta; class Pinopsida; order Cupressales; family Cupressaceae; genus Chamaecyparis; species Chamaecyparis obtusa. The sequence continues at coordinate 68,709 of BSBK01012806.1, forward strand.
GTTAATTTTTGTTTCCGGTTTTGATTGTGTGTGGATTTTTGCATCGAGACATTTCAAATCACACTCCGTGATCCATCATCAGGATGAAAAAATTGATGATGATGGATCACAGAGTGTAATTCGAAAGATTGATGTAAAAATCTACACACAATCTAAGCTAGAAACATAAATTAGAATATATTGTTTAAATCGAATCAATAAGACCAAATTCTTTCTTAGATGATATTGGTTATATTTGGGTGGAAAGGGCTGGTTGGATATGATATAAATACAACAGGAGATCAAGTGATGGAAATGGGAAAATGTGCATGAAGCAAACAGAGCCTATCGAGCAGAATGCATTGTATGAATTGAGTTCAGTAGTTCCTCCTCAAACCAGTGTGGTGGAGGGCATTCTCCCACAAATGAAAGTGCCAGTTTCATACTTGAACATTACCAGACTATCAGATTATTGCAAAGATGGGCATCCCTCTGTTTACACAGACTCCATGGAAGAGCGGACAAGCCAGTCGAATGTGAATGCAGATTGTAGCCATTGGTGTGTATCGGGTGTCCCCAATATTTGGAATGAGTTGCTCTTTTCCTTTCTACGAGGATTGTAGCCAAGGTTATTTGATTGTAGGTAATCAGTTTTGTTTAAAAAGAAGGGGAAAACATTTTTATCCAAGGGCCCATGTAGAAACAGAAAGAATTATGCCTTGCAGAATGAGAGCTGCCCAAAACAACAGGTCGACTCCCCATCCGGATGTATTGATCGGTTCATTGCCTCTATGCCCCCATAACATACATCCAAAATGAAACAATCAAATATGTTTTCCTATAGATATAGTAGGGTGTGTATAGAAGCGTAGGGCATCCTTTATTGAAAGATATAGCCCCAATACGCATAGACACATGAGAGCTAAGATGCCCAAATTCAAAAAGGCCTAGTGTAGTTTCCTGACATACCGTGCAAAGTTAAATTATGTCCAAAGCAAAAATGATAGGCTATCTTGTCTATTTTTTCAGATTTCAGTGTCATTTTAATTCATTGTTGTATTAGGCGTTTCACTTGTCCTTTATTTTTTCCATTTGGATATGAGGCGTTGGGTTTGGTAGAGTTTTGAGAACTTCATCAGACTCTAGAATCATCATCTGGCTTCGATGCCTACTTTGGAACCAGCAATCGTAATTCTATTAACTTGTCAGGCTCGAAGATCATTTTCGGAACCCTTTACAGATGTCGGTGCCTTTATGTTCCATTTAGGCTTTCAGGCTCTAATGCTCAATTGGAAACTTATGTGAAATGTCAAATTTTGTTTGTCTTTTTTGTTCCATATGTCGAGTCCAGATCTAATGCAAGAAGTGGAACACGAATAAGACCAACAAACTTTGGAAACTATAAGGAGATGAAGATATTGACTTGCTCCAAATTAGTTGCCAGATTCTGATATATGTTCTCAAACATGATTCAAACTATGAGCACTCGACAAAATGACTCAACCAACTCACAAAATGGCAATAACAACTTAAGTTTCAAGTCGGGGGACAAAACTATAGAAACAGAGAGGTATAATTCATATATGATGGATTAGTATCAATTGTTATATTGTGATATTGTTATCAGGATTTAACTGTGTAGTTTTTGAGTCAAACTTATTGACTCATGTTTCATGAGTAGTGGTTCACATGAACCCATCTCCAATGAGAATAAATGGTCATGTTTCATTAATTGTTATATTACAAATAAAACCATATTATTATTTATTTATATTAGATTTTTAAAAATAAACAACATCAGTTATGTTTTTGAAATAAATATGAAGAAGATAACATACATTAAAATATTATAATTTTTTGTCGTTTGAATATAATATAACTTCATTAATAAATAAGTTATTAATATATGTGTATTTAATTAATATGTAAAAACAATTTCATATGTATAAGATGAATTTATACAATCATTTTTAAATAATTTTCTTCAGCATTTGAATAATACCAGTTTGTAATGTTGGATGATATAATGAAAGAACAATGGACATATGAAGAGGCAAAAATATATTATCATGATATAAGTTATCATTATGTGTGATCGAACTACACTATACATGATTCACTTAAAAAAAGACGGCCATAGCTTATGCATTTATTGACAACTTATTTTCAATTAATTCTACCCTTAAAATTGATGTATTTGATACACCTCTATATGTATAAAAACATACTTAAAACATCTTCCCCTTTTCCCTATGTATCTCATGTAACTATTTTTATTAGCATTTTTTAATCAACCATGGGACACACCAACACCTATTATATATGGAAATATTGTAATTTAAGTTCTCACCCTTTTCTATTATATCTCTTCTATCTACAACTATCCATATCCACTATAATTTTAAAATTTATGTTTTTAGCAATTTGGAGAAATAACTACCTACCTATAGGCTCATTTATGAACAATACAAACATAAAATTGGGAGTAAGATTGGTTTTTAATCGAAATTTGTGTTGGTGCACAATTTCTTTGGACTTTTGAGTGATGTACATAGTTTAGGTGGCACTTTGGGAGAAGTTTCGATATTTATGATGGATCTCTATTAGGAAAAATAGAAAGGAAAAAGATAAAGAAGAACACAAGAAAAAAAAGAGGACAAAAGTAAATAATAGGAAATTAACCGAGAAATTTGAGAAGAGCAAGAATCTCAAATACTAGTTTGGTTCTTTGAAGGAATGTAAAGGATGTACATATGATTATGTTTTGAATTAAATGTAATCAAATTTTACTTTTAAAAACTACATTATTTCTTGTATTTTTTGTGTTTTAATGAATAAAAATATTTTATTTATTTTCTAATAATAAGATAGTTATTTTCCACAGGTGAATATTTGAGTATTTTATGATTTGGTACTATGTGATTAAACCATTATAGGAAATGTTTATGCTTCCTATAACAAATTATCTAATAAACTGGATAACATTGGGCCCCTGATCACTTGTATACAAATATTTCCTTCCTTATATAATATCCTAATGACTTTTTGTGCTATGATCTAGGGTGACTAAATCATACATACAACCTAAATATTCACATACTATCATTTTAGTTATAGTTTTTCTTATTTTCTTCTTCAATAATAATTAGATTGGATGTCAACTCTTTTTAGGAAAGAAGTTTTCCTTTCTCTTTATTTCCTTTTCTTGTCCACTTTTGTATTCTAGCATATTTTTCTACTTCAAGGATACTATTCATATCTATGGTCTTTGTGTTTCTTATGCTATCATGCGGAGTTTTAATCCAAATGGAGATAGATATCTATGATATCTTAAAAATTTAATGAAATACATGGCCAAGGTTTTATTAGGATCAAGAATCACTAAGAGAGGGGGTGAATACGTGTTGTAGAACTTTTAACATTCTTAAACCATTTGATGTTTAACCATATAATAAATGAAATAAAGAAAGAACACACATAAAGTAATCAACTCATAATACCATGATTTGTTCTCGAGGAAACCCTGTTAAGGGAAAAGACCAATGCAGATGGTACCCACAATATATGCACTAAGAGTATAATGTCCCTGTTAGGAGACCTTTCCCTATTAGGATAAGAATATTACATTAGTACATGTCCTTGTTAGAGGACTAACCCTGCTAGGGGTGATACAAGGAGCTCACTTCTCTTATAATGATTTAGTGATTACAAAATGAGTTCATATAATACAAAAATGAACTATAAACAACATCTGCTACGCCTGTGTAGTTTCCATTGAAGCTCACAAAAAAATCACAGTATCTCCACTTAATGAGTCATCCAAAATTCGTACACCATACATACATAACCTCACAGCCCAAAAATTTACTCATATATATACCCGATCAACTTTACTTATCGATTCAGCTTTCTATTTCTTCAGAAAATATATCCCAAACTTAATCCATAATAATATATATAACACCGAAAATTTCATTTAACAATATAGGTGACTTCCCAACATAAATCATGGTTAATATCTACAACATAACTTAATTAATTAACTTAGAAGACCATGATAGAATATTAATGACATCTCATACATTGTATATTTGAGAATGCATCCCATCATAATCAGTATCCTATTCTCGCTAATCAAACCTAATCAATTGTTCCCTAGAAAATAGCTTTGTACTTAGGCATTTTTCCTATCTGATTATCCAAAAATTTCTTTCACCCTAAGAGACCATGTTAGAGATAATTATTATCAACAATGATAACATATACATAACCAAATACTACTCACTTTCCAACAATCTCCCCCTTTGACATTGATGGAAACTCTTAGTGAAAAATGACTAAGTATCAATGCCAAGAAAAAACTGAACACCCCCTAAGTTCATACCCCTTGTTACTGCCTATACATATATACATATAGTATATCATCTATAATTTTTCACCTTATCACTCTCATTTTGACATCCATGAAAAAGGTTGAGGTGTCAAATCTTATATACATGACAAAATTTTACTAATTCTATTCGTACAAGGCAAATGATATCTCCAAATATTGCCTTAAGAGTCAGAAACTCTATCTCCCATGACTTTATCAAGATCTCAACTACCTAAATATCTATGTATATTGCATAGGCTACAGTTTCTACTTCATTCATATCATTTGGAATAAAGATTGGATAAGATCTTTTTGCTATCTTCAACACTTCAAGATTATTCTGCAATATCTCTATCTTTCGAGTGAGTAGGATTCTAAGCTCAAAAAATCTTCTTCGCACTCTTTTATTCTCACTCTGCAACAAATTAATATTATCTACCAATTTAGATACTTCCTTGTATGTATCAATAATGACCTTATTTGAGGATGATAAATCCTTTCCTATCTCATCTAGCTTATCCTATGATTCATTTATCAACTTATCCAATTCCATTACATGCCTTGCAGAATGGATACATTTAAGGTACATGTTCTTACCTTGACTAACGCATATTTGGGTACTTGTGATATGTCCCTTACTTATTTTTAGATCCTCTGTGATTGATCTGCACATCTCTTTATATATTTTTTCTTTGTATTCTTTCTTTATCTTGTTCTCTGGTGCGATCTCCACTGACTTGAAATGTACATCAAATTCATCAAGTACCTTGTCCATATTGTCCACAATGTCATTGCCTTGAAATGTATAAGGTATTGAAAGTAATTTGTTTAGTGTATCTAGTGCTCTATCTAGGATCCTTGCCTTATTTTATATTTTCTTCTTTGACCTCTCCTTTTCCTTCGTAAAGGCCATGATAGATAGTTTCATTAACTCATCCTCATCAAAGGTATCCAAGTCTTCTTCTCCTTTAAGTGCCTTTCCAATGTCACTTACCAAAAATGGATCGCTAGCTGAAAAAAGTATGTTCTGATCATGACCTTGTTCTGTCATCTCAATAGGTTCATATTTGATCTCTTTCAACTCTCCAATCTCTACCTCTATTTTTTCTTTTTGTTTTACCGACTTGTCTGATTATGTGTTTTGATATCCTTTATCTAAAACTTATGTATCTTTTACCAAAGTGTCACATGTAACCTATGTTTCTATACCCAAAGTTTTATGTCTCACTTGTGAGAAACAATCTTTTCATTACACATTTGTATTAGGTGTGATGTCCACACCTTCAACAAATAAATATGGTTGTTGCACATTACTGTAAAACTAATTAATGTCATCATCCTCTTTGGTTTTTTCTTCTTCTACTGCACCTTCTTTGGATGATTCTTGAATCTCTTTATTTATCTCATATAGATGTGCATGCAATATACCATCTTCTTGTTCAAATTTGAGAATCTCATCTACTTTATCTTTTAGGGCTTCATCTTTGGCTTTTAGGGCTTCCTCTGTAACTTTCCTTGCTTCTGTCTCTTTAACCATTCTAACTGACAAAGCTTCTAACTCTTTCCTACTATCCTTCTTATCATTATGTAGTTACTCGTTCTCTATGGAAATAGCTTCTAGGGTAGCTTCAGATTCCTTTGACCTACTTTGTTTATATAGCTAATCAATAATATATCTTCTTTCAATCAGCTGTTCAAGATGTTAGTAAATTATAAGGTCCAAGATTACTAGGGGGGTTAATCAGTAATCTACCAGATATGAAACTTTTCACAATTTAATCAACTACTTCAACCATACATATTATCCTTAAAATTTATGCAACAAATAACGACACCACCAAAACAGCCATCACACATGCCAAAAAGTCACACTAGTATTTTTCACATGAAAACCCTTGGTTGGAGGGGAAAACCGCAGTGGTAATTAGTACCCACAATAATTTTCACTCTTATAAAGTATGCCATGATAAAGGCATATCTGTCTAAGCATCTAACAATGATACCCAGTTAAGAGAAAACCTTGTTAGGTATCACTTGGTTAAGGTATGTTCTTCTATCCCTATTAAAATATTTACCCTGTTATGAGTAACCTTGTTAAGGGATTTTAAACCCTCATTAGAGAGCCATCCAATTAACGTATTTACAAATATGACATGTTAAAGTCTACCTAGTTAAGGGATTTTCTTGCAAAAAAATTTAGGAATCAATGAGTAAATTGATATGGTTGTAGCACTTCTCTTCTTGTTCAAATGTATTTAAGCACAATACTTCTACTTCTTGTAGAAAAACTTCCTCTTCACTCTACTTCACCTTCACAACCACAGTGTACACACCAGACTCTAGACAATTGTGTATTTCATCATTTTACATATAAATACATTACAAGCTCATTAGGAATCCACCGCCTAAAACATAACCTAATTTATTTTAATTTTATTATTGAAACTAATTCCCACTCAAAATTGTATCCCTAAAATGTATTACTAACTTTTGATTACAATCTCAAATCTGTGTTGGCCTCTAGATCCATCATGCCATCAATTTAAAATAAGAATATTCAAACTTTGTTGACTTTACTAATATATTTCCATAACATGATTAAATCCGACTACCTCGAATCAAATAAAAAAATAATCAACACAAAACATCTATTATACCACATCTCCATGACATATGGAACAAAAAAGCAATCATCACTACTAATACCAACATCACCGATTGGTGATTAAACACAAACATTTTTCACAACTTCAGGAGTTTCCATAGAATATGCTTTTGTAGATTAAATCCATGCCTTCTTATACTTTGATCTCTATGCGATCATAATATCAAGTACATAACTTAGTGAGGATAAACATATCATTACCACAACACTTGAATCCATACCGATTTCATAGAATAATCAAATTATTCATTTTCAGTCACAATCTTTTCTTCTAGTTCTTCTATTTGTCTTCAATTGATCATAACTTTTTCTATACACAATTCCAACCAATGCAATGATATATACATCATCTAGTGACATCACTGAGTCTTCTATACCAACTCTATATACTAATTCAAGAAACACTATCAACCAACACAACACCAAGTTGACATCAACGATAACATAATAACTAATCACTTGTCATCAAACCTATACTCAACAACCTCTACATGATTTACACCAAAAATATCCCAATTTTGCATTGATGGTAATACCATAAGATTATTATGACACCCCATCACAAGTCATCAAAACTGTACAATTACATACTCAACAACCTCTGCATCAGTTACACCAACAATCCCCCCCTTTGGAATTAATGGCAACACTATAAGATTATTATGGCACTCCATCACAATTACTGAACCTTATTTTATGCAACACTTTGTGTCATCTTCTTCTGATCTTCATATCAATGTCTTCTCTGGACTTCTCCCCATGGACTAATCTTCTCCCTAGTTCTTATCATCTGGTCATCTCATTATAATGATCTTCTGCCCCTTTGACAAAAATGACAAAGTAACCATAAAGACATGTCACCTTCCTACTACAAACATCTTCATCATCACTGAATGCTCCCCTAAGGATTAGTCACTCAAACATCAATCCCAGTGAAAGATACAAAATGAGTCCCTTGGTTTGATGCATCAAAAATATCTTAAAGTAACCTTCAAGTAGGGAAATCAAACCTAGATTTCTTCTCAGATACACAAAAGTATCTTTGGGTAATGACATAGTGAATATATATACTAACAACTCCTTAGTTACTACATATTCAAACTTAACCACCGTATCCTGTACTTTATCTCTCAATAAATGATACATGATTATAATATGTGTAGTCTTATAATACATTACTGGATTCTTTGAAAAATTTATTATACTTGTGTTATCACATTAAATAGTCATACCTTCTCTTTGATACCTTATATGAGTTGTTTCAACCATGCAATCTATGATAAACTTATAGCTGTTGTAATATAGTCATATTCAACAACAGATTGTGAAATTCAATTTTGTTTCTTGCTTGTCCACGACACAAGTCTTCCACTTAGGAAGAAATCACCTCCACTTGTACTTTTTTTTATCATCAATGTTTCCTGCCCAATCTGCATCAGTAAAAAAACTCATAGAAAAATTAACTTTGTGAGAATACCAAAGACCATAGTCTTCTATCCCTTTCAAGTACCTAAATATCCTTTTTACTACTACCATGTGAGATTCCTTAAGATTGGCTTGAAATGTGGGCACTATGCCAACTACTTGTGCAATATCAGGTCTACTATGAACAAAATAATGTATCTTACCAATCATAGATCTGTAAAGAGTTGCATCCATTGCATTTGATTAATCATTCTTAGATAGATTATATCCAATCACCATGCGAGATCAAACTAGATTAAAATATTCAATTCTAAAAATCTTTAAAATTTCTTTTATGTACTTGGACTAACTGATATAGATACCATCCTCTAGTTTTGAGATTTGCAATCCAATGAAAAACTTAATTTATCGGGCATCATTGACATATCAAAATCTTTCTTCATATATTCAGAAAACTCTGTGCTCATCTCATCATTTCCTCCAAAAATTATATAATCAAAAAATACTTTAACTAGAAGAATCTTAGCATCTACAAACTTCAATTACACATTGCTATTATCATTGGTTCTTATGAAACAAATCTTTACAAGATAAGAGTCTAATCATTCATACCATACTCTTAGTTCCCATTTGAGTCCATATTGTTCCTTCTACAACTTGCATACCATTTCCTTGTCTTATTTTAGTTCAAATCCATCTAGTTTCTCTATGTAAACCTCTTCTTCAAGAATCCCATTTAGAAAAGTAGATCTGAAATCCATTTGGAAAACTTTAAAATTCTTATAAGTATCATAAGCTATAAAAATTCTTACCCCTTCAAGTCTTGCCACAAGAGAAAAATTTTAACCATGGGCCAATCCTTCTTCTTTTGCATATCCTTTTCACACTAATCTTTCCTTTTTCTGGACTACATCTCTATCCTCGTACACTTTTTCCCTGAAGACCCATTTAGTACCGATCACATTTATTTTTTCTGATGTTGGAACTAGTGTCCAACTGTCATTCTTCTCAATTTGATCAAGTTCTTATTCCATTTCTTTTCTCTAATCATCATCTTTTATGGCTTCCTTCACTATTTTAGGTTCTTTCTTTGAAATTAGACATGTACTTTGTCTGATTTTTCTTCATGTCTTCACTCCAACATATTTATCACTAATAATTTGATTAGGGGAATAATTCAATCTTACATAAATTGGAAAAATGGGTTTAGACCTCGATGCATATTCTTCTTGTACCACCATCTAAAGCACGTCTTTCTCATTGTTATGTTCTACTAGTTCTTGCTCTTGCAGTTGTACATATAGGAAATCATGAGTATTTTCTAGTTCTTGTCTGCTTGTTTCCTCAAGTTTCTTTGGAAATTCATCTACTTTCACATTTGCACTTTCAACCATCTTGTTAGTCCTTTTATTGAAACACTTATAAGACTTTATTTTGGTAGACTATTCTAAGAAAATACCTTCATCACTCTTAGGATCAAATTTCCCAGTAAAATCGTCTCTTTTGATATAACACTTACTACCTAAAACTTTGAAATAGCTAACACTGGGTGTGGGTCCATATCATAACTCATAGGGTGTCATGCTTGTTCCTTTCTTCACTTGTACCCAGTTCAAACTGTATACTGAAGTACTGATGGCTTCTCTCCAATACATCTTCGGATCATTACTCTTTATTAACATTGTTTTGGAAGCATCTACAATGGTTCTATTACTTCTTTTAGAAACTTCATTCTATTGAGGTGATCTTTATGATGACATCTACCTTTTTATCCCATTTTCTTGACAATATGTAACAAATTATACCGAGGAAAATTCATCTCATCTATTGGAATTCAAGAACTTTAGTCTTTTTCTTGTTTGATTTTAAAAAAGCGCTTTGAAAGCTTTGAACTTACAGAAAGCTTCTAATTTATCCTTCAAGAAAGTCAACCATATCATTCTTGAGTAGTCATCAGTAAACAATATGAAATACTTATTTCCATGGTAACCTCTAGTCTTCATAGGACCAAACAAATCAATATGCACTAAATCCAATATATCTTCTAATGAAAATGACTTGCTACTAAAAATAGAACTAGTTAACTTGCCTAGATGATATTCTTTACACGTCATATTGTCTAGTTTAAATAATTGTGGCAAACCTCTAAGTGCATTCATCTTACTAACTTTAAAAAAACTATGAAAGTTCACATGATAGAACCTTTTATCTCATAGCTAACTATCCTCAATTTTAGCTAGGAAGCAACTTCTTACATTAGTATTTAGATGGAATAAATTATCACTAGTCTACCTACCAGTTTAAATCAGATCACCTGATTTTATAAGTACCTTGCATACACCTCCTTTGAACTCAAGTCTATATCCTTTGTCATTTAACTAACCTACAGGTAGGGCCACACAAGTGGTTCCCACTTTTTGCCATGAAGGAAAGAAGGCAAACAAAAAAAAAATTGGATCCCTTCATGCTAAGTACTCTCTTCCTCTTAAGGGTACGAGAGGTTATGTGCGTAACCCCTCTAGGGAGTGCTTCGCGTGAAGACCCCCTCTTTTGCGCGAAGGGGGATTTGTGTGAAGCACCTGCTAGATTTATGAATAAAATTCAGCGATTTGAGTCATTTTCTTCATTTTTTGTTGGAGAGCGGTAGGACCCCAGGCCCTTGCGCGAACCCAGTGACGTCATTAGGTGTTAGCCGCATTCCGACAAATATTTACTTTGTCTTCCGATCATCCTTTATTCAAGTTACATATTATTCTTTTTTTCATTAGTATTTTTTAATTATAAATTTTTTAACTTTGTATATCTTAGCAAATTGTGTTCTTTGGTTTTTTATTTTTCGTATATCTTAGGTAGTAAATTGTATGTTTTTGTAGTTTTTCATATTTTATTAGATAATTTTATATATCAATTAATAGAAAACATTTAAAACCCTTTTTAGCAAATTTTAGAAAAAATGAAAGTAGAAAAATGTAGTTAGAAAAATTAAAGTAGAAAACCACAATTAGAAAAGTGTAATTCTAGAAACCCTTACTTAGCATAATGTAGTTCTAGGAAACCCTAGTTAGCATAATGTAGTTCTAGAAAAGCCTAGCTAGCATAACATAGTTGTACAAAACCATAGTTAGAAAATTGAAACTAGAAAACCCTAGTTAACAAAATGTAACTCGAAAACTCTAGTTAGAAAAATGAAACTAGAAAGCACTACGTTAGAAAAATGAAACTAGAAAACCTTAGGTTAGAAAAATGAAACTATAAAACCCTAGTTAGAAAAATAAAACTAGAAAACACTAGTTAGAAAATGTTAACAAAAAAAGCCTAGTTAGTTCCAACATTTTAAAAAATATTTCTTAAATGTCTATTTTTAATTATTTTAGTTCGATATGTCTCAATTTTTTTAAAATCGTAGTTAAGAAATATTATATAATTTTATTAAGAAAACTTTAGCTAGAAAAGCCTAGTTAGACAACACTAGTTAGGAGATTTTTGAAAATCTTAATTTAATGTTTATACAGAAAATGTTTATTTTTAAAAAAGTGCACATGCTTTGTATTTTAGATGTTTAAATATTTAGATTTGATTCTTATATGTTGAAATGTTATGTACATATATATGATTTAGATGTTTTCATTTTACATGTGTAAAACTATTATTAGAGACCTAGGGCCCCTTGAGACAAGCACAACCCTTATAAGAGTTCTAGGGCCCAGTAAGACACATAGAATCCATAGAACCTCATACGACCCCTTAAAACACCCTAGGACCCTAATCCATCCTTTTACGGCATGGTATGACATATACGACCTATTAAGATGTCCTACGATATATTAATGTAACCTATGATCCAAGATGACCACTTACAACACGTACGACCCCTTAAGACACCCTAGGACCCTAATCCATCCTTTTACGACATGGTATGATACATAGGACCCATTAAGACATCCTATGATCCATTGATGTAGCCTAGGATCCCCAATGACCACTTACAACACCTACGACCCCTTAAGACACCCTAGGACCCTAATCCATTCTTTTACGACATAGTATGCCATAGAGGGACCATTAACACGTCCTACAATCCATTAATGTAACCTAGGATCCCTTATGACCACTTATGACACCTATGAGCCCTTACGATACCCTAGGATAGTCCTAATCCATCCTTTAATGACATGGTATGATACATAGAACCCATTAAGACATCCTACGATACATTAATGCAACCTAGGATCCCCGATGACCTACGACCCCTTAAGATACCATAGGACCCTAATCTATCCTTTTACGACATGGTATGACACATAGGACCCATTAAGACATCCTATTATCAATTAATGTTAAATAGGATCCCCGATGACCACTTACAACACCTACGACCCCTTAAGGCACCCTAGGACCCTAATCCATCCTTTTACGACGTAGTATGACACATAGAACCCATTAAGACGTCCTACAATCCATTAATGTAACCTAGTATCCTTAATGACCACTTATGAAAGCTAGGAAACCTTAAGAAACACTAGGAACCTAATCCATCCTTTTACGATATGGTATAACACATAGGACCAATTTAGACATCCTACGATCCATTAAGGAAAATGTTAAGTAATTATGTAATGTTTCTATATTAGTCATTCAATTAGGATCTTTCCTTTTCGTAGTTAGTTCTTATTGTAATGTCCCGAAATTATTTAACATTACCATTGAGTAAAAATAAAGAATAAATAACGAATTAAGAATTTTGGCTATTTCCAATCCATGTCACAAGACTGACCTTATTATTACTTCAATCCTTGAGAAGGGAGAAGACATTGGAGGCAAACCAAAGCGCTTAGAGACCATTGATAGACTCCCTCAAAGTTTACAGACTCGGCCTTTAACCTGTCTCGGCTCAAGCTCTCAAGGTTAAAGAGGGGGCTGGTCCCTACACTATTTTGGGTGCTACCCTATTGGATTTAGTGTCATGTCCCCATGTTAAGATAGAATTTTAATAATAATTAGATAATAAAATATTATTAAATAAATAATGATAATAAAATAATATGCTGATATTAATATTAAAATATAAAATAAGAAATAATAATTAAATATTATTATTATAATATAAAAATAACACATATAATCTATTATCAAAAAAATAAAATTTAAAATAATTAAATTACAATGAATGAATAAATAAATAAAATTTACTACAAGGGAGAATATTGTAGAAAGTATGTTGCCTTTCTAAATAATATTTAATAATAAATGATAATAAACATAAAATAAATAAGTAAATAAATAGTATATATAGATTAATATAAATTAACTAAATCTAATGAAAAGTCAAGAGATATGTAATAAAGAGATGTGACTCTTTCAAAATAAGATATAAAAGGGAGGAGAATTAATTTGAAAAAAAAAGGGGAGAGGAGTTAAAAAGGGATTAAACGGAAGAGGAAGGGAATGAGAATAAAATAAGGAAGGGATTTTTTTCAAAAGATTGTAATGATGAAAGGATGTGATTCTTTAAAAGCATTGTAATTATGAATGGTTGTGACTCTTCGAAATAGTTGTAATTAGGAAGTGTTGTGACTTTTCGAAAGGATTGTGAGTATGAAGGATTGTGACTTTCTATGGAAGGACTTAAAACACAAGAGAGTTAGAGAAGCAAAGACAGGTGTGCATGCACAGCTCACGAGGAGCAAAGAAGATAAAATACGTCTTAGATAACTAGTACGTCAAGTAACCAGTACGCCACAGAGAGAATATTTTCTCTACAAAGGCCATCGATCCAAGGTCTCAACACAGAGACGTAGGTGACTAGAGTGGCGGGGATATGCATGCTTTACGTCCCATGAAATTATGAGATAACTAGCTCAAAGGAGAAACTAACCAGTAGCAAGCCATTGTACAGTTCAGAGATATCGATTGCTACAGAGAAATATTAGATGTAATCATAAGTAATTATTTACTTCATATTAGAGATGAACCATTTGTAAATACTTGTAATAGATAATCGAGGACCAAGTTAAACTTGGCAGAGGGCATTCATAGGAATGTCAAGTTCACCAAATAAGGGAGCTCAGAAACTCGATAGAGAACATTCATAAGAATGATGTGATTCCATTAGGAATCCAGAGAGAGATAATAGAGAGTCCCTAGACATAATATATATATTATAGTGGTTAAACATATGCATATGTAAGAGGCTTGGTTAGAGGTGGGATCTTTGCCGAGTATTATGGGTTGATGAATTTATTCATTAACAGAGATCCTAGAGGCCTTAAAAGGAAACTCTTAATATGATGGTTACCTAATTGAGAGTTACTCTCATCAGAGAATCAGGCAAGCCTGAGCGGAGTTAACTTCTAGGGATTAGGTGGGTTTAGTATAGGAAGTAGAATATTAAAGAGTTAGTATTTATTTGTTTTATCACTAATAATTGTTAATCATTCGAATATCATTATATTATATTGGCATCTACTAACGATTGTTGCAGGTTTTAAGCACCAAACACATCTGAAGGAAGCCAGGACATTACATTTAGACTGCCCCTCTTTGGTAGCCTCTACCTTCCATTCTCGTGTTTGAAATAGTAATAGAGATTAATTTTATATTATGTTTGGGATTCCTGATTATCTTAATTTCTTATGAACATAGGGTCAAGGAACTGCTATTAATTGATTACAAAACAGAACATTCTATTTATTTATAGCAGATAATTTATTACTCACAGTCTTGTTGCCACTATTCCAATGCCAGGAAGCATTAACTTGTAATCCTCTTACTTATAATAGGATTCAATAATAATCCTCTTTTTCTCCAATATATTTTGTAGACCAGTATTGATCTGTAAGTAATTTACATTATATTAAATATGCTGTCAGCACTGAAATATTTTACACCATCCTTCTATCTATCTTCAATTGTCATGAACCATAATTGACATATAAATATAACTTAACGTGTATTATGTTCAATTATTGTTAATCAATAATTAAATCTTTAATTATGTTGGGAATAACAATAATTAAATATTAATTAATACTATATTGATTAATCAACATTATTAATCAATAGTTTAATTAGATTATAATATATTACTTAAAATATACATATATAAAGATAATTAATATTACCAAATTAATATAAATCATATTGATCAATCTATAAAACAATATTAATCAATCAATATGTACCAAACTAAAGCCATAACTGATATATTATATATAATGTGGTTCACTCAAAATAAAAATAAATAAATATATATATATATATATATATATATATATATATATATATATATATATATATATATATATATATATATATATATATATATATATATATATATATATCTCATTTTGGATTCAATATATAGTTCATTATTCAATTTTTATATAGACAATAGATCAATGTAATCTAATGTTTCAAACAATTATATAAATAACATATATAAATCATTATAATAATAAACATATAAATAATGTTACTAATAATCAAAGATCACTAGTAAATAATGATATTAATAAATAGATATTCATTAATTATATTAGTAACAAATGAAAGATAAAATAGTGGAAGAATGTGACTTAAGGGAATAAGTGTAGAGATTAATTATGAAACAACGATAATAAAGAAAAATAATAAATTACCATAGTGTTAAGGGATACAATTATTAGTCATATAGTCGTGACTTTTGGGAGATAGAAATATAAAATGATTTCCAACACTTAAGAAAAAGGGATATAGGAGAAAATGAAGGAGGAGATATAGGAGAAAATGGAGTAAATATAGGAGAGAATGAAGGAGGAAATGTAGGAGAATATTAAAAGAAAAAATAATTACAAAATACACTTTAGAATAAAATGAAGAAAACATGGGATAAGAAAAGATAGTCATGTGGAAATTAGAAAGGGTAAACGAATTTTAAGAATTTCTATTATTTAAAGGTATGCATACTTTTCTTATTATTTTAAGTTTTTAACATTTATTTTTATAACTTGCATATATAATGGACACCTATATATATGAAATGAGTTTGGTCCTATATGACATGATGAATTGTGAAATACATTATTAAGAAATAAATTTATATTATATGGTTAAACAAAAATAAACTTAAATATATTAGTAAATATATTTAATAAGAGATATGGACATATATGGTTCATATATAATTGATAAGTAATCATAACAATGAAAATTAATTAATAAGCAATTATAATAATGAGAAATGTCCTAAGTAATTAAGGTGTATATATTTTGTAAAGAAAATGAATTAGAATATTTAAAGTCTATCCCCTTATTCTCTCATTATAGTCCTGGTGAGGAAAGCTGGATAGATAAATAAAAGACGAACAAACAAGACTCTGCAGCGAATTACAAAGACTGCAGTCATATATGGTATGAGTTTTAAATGCATTTTATTATATATATATATATATATATATATATATATATATATATATATATATATATATATATATATTCAAAATATTGCATTCTTATACATATATAAATGGTTATAAAATAGTTGATGTCTATTAAAGGTATATGCAAATAGTATCCATCAAATTATGCTATGGGCATCATATGTTTCTTTGATGTACTTATAAACTTGAATATATAATCATGTAATTACAATAAATTTTTGTACATTTATATGTGGATGATATGGGATCATAGAAAGAATGAACATTATGTTTATTAAGAGACGGATTCCATATCTGGAGGAGACTAGAAGAAATTATTATAATTTCCTAGTCTCGAGATTGATATCTCACCAAAAGGATGATACGGAAGGATCCTGGTATCTGGAGGGGACTAGAGGAAATTGTTGTAATTTCCCTAGTCTCGAAATTATTATCTCACGTAGGCAGTATATATATTGATTGTCAATCATATGCATATGCATAGGCTTGGAATGCATTTATTTGCTTCCAAGAGATTTTTATGGGTAGTTCTCTATGAGATGACATATCGATAGCCCAGTTGCTTAGACTAGATCTTATATCCCTTAAGCCGAGAATCGGGAATTCTATGAAGCCCAACCTAGAGGTAGCCTTAAGAATCAAATTCCCCCCCTTACTAACGTAGAATAGAGTATGAGTCATATAAATATTACATGTTATTTTCTACTAAAGTTGATTCTGCAGGAAACTATAAAGGGGGAATAAGAAGGGACATTACATTAATCCATACTATATATATTTTATATCCTATGATCCCCTGCCTGCTAGAAGTGATATTGAAGTCTCTTATATATCCTTCCAGGTTGAACGGTGACATCTTTTGAATGTTAAAAGTCATGTCTCTTCCTACTTAACAGATTGGTTTATTAAACCAAATTGCACCTCCTCTAATTGAACAACCACTTCCTTGAGTAATTTGTATCTCCATAACAGTCCATTTATTTAATCATAATCGTTGTTTATTATTCTTATGTTCTATATTATCACTCCCTTATATTGCGAGCTTTTGGCTGTCCAACGTTGAGAGTAGAATAGCTCTCCCAAGTTTGGATTACAGGCTTTCTATCGTTGTATACTCTACAACGATATAATCTTATTATTATTAAAATGCAAAGATTAATATTACCTACGTTAATAATATTACGAATATTAATAATATTAATATTATTCTCTAATGTTTAATGATTGATTATTATATTGATTAGCAATAATATTAGTATTATTAATTATATTATATTGATCAGTTATAATTTAATATTATATTTCATTTCTAGAGGGGGATATCACACTTATTTAGAATGTTTATTTTCAGTCTTTTGTTTATGTTTTAGAAACTTTGCTTCTAATCTCTATTTAAGGAGCTTTCATCTCCTTTGTAATTATTGAATATCAATCAATTATCATTTCATTGTATCAAAGCTCATAGGTTAGTTTTTCGTAATTTCATATGTGGAATCAAATTTGAGAAGTTTTTAACAATTTTTAATAAAAAATTGTGTAAAATCCAAGAAAAAAAAAATAGAAAATCTTGGAAGTGTTTTTTTCCGATTTTTTACAAAAACAAAGGTTTCAAAAGTGAGGGTTTTCTATCTAAGAACTGAAAAGTGAGGGTTTTCTATCTCAGAACTGCATTTTTTGAGGTTTTGTTTGCCGCATTGTAGGGTTTTTACGTTTGCTCATGGATGAAGGGTTTTTTTATTCTTTCCCACAAAAAATCATGATGGATTTTTTCGATTTTCAAGTAGACTTCTTTCTATTTCTTTTCTGGATTTTGCTTGGGTTTTTCCACAAAAACCATGATGTTTTGTAAAAGGGTTTTTACTTAACTTTTGCAAATAAATCATAGTTTTCTTTGTCATGGGCTTTCTCATTTTTATTTCCACAAAAAATCATGGTAGGGTTTTGCATGACTTTTTCCATAAAAAATAGGGAGGGTTTTTACATGATTTTGTCATAAACATTGTGGTCTTTTGTTGCTGTTTTTTTGGTTTTTTACCATTTTTTCCACAAAAACGAAGGTGTGTGATTTCAGCATCGCAACAAGGGTTTGACAATTTTTCCACAAAATCGTGGTTTCAATTTTTCGCCGGTTTTCTTTTCAACAAAAATCAAAGCTTTTTAAGTTGATCTTAGTATCTTTGGATAAAGGGAGGGATGGCTTTGTTACCCAACAACAAGTTGGAAGGATTATGGCTAATAGATTGTGAAAAACTTGGTCATATCCAGAAGTTCTGCAGCACCAAGGGGGATCTGAACAGCAAGCTCATGTCGCAAACTTCAAAAGTGTTCGGAAGAGAAGGGGGCAGCTTTCTATGTATTCATGGCCTAATTGTTGTCGGGATAATTGTATGTATGGGTTGTCATATAATAAAGTGTTATGTTAATGTTATGTTAATCTCGGTGGTTAGTGACCGAAAGGTTAGACAGTTATGTCACGACGTTTCAGTCGTGGCTCTTCGGGTACTTTATATACCCTCTCGGAGGTTGGACATGGGGGATATTATTGTATGATCATTGTGATGTAAATGTACTTGCTAGTCCGGAATGATCAATGAAAGTATTTATTATTCTCTGATATATTCTATGTTTATTATATTTCCTGTACTATGTCTGTGCAATACTAAGTTTACCCCAGCAAGGGCAAACATCTAGCATTGTTGCCTAGATGTACTCGAGAAGAGAAGTGAGGAAAGGATTTATGCCCAATGTTTTAAATAAAGATAGAAATAAAAAGGCACCAGATGACGAAGGCGAGGCTGCACAGAAGGCATTGATCTCTGCACAGCCACGTGAAGATCGGTATAGGCTGAGGCAACTTGCCAAGAACCAGCTTGCCGGAGGGTTGCCCGAAGGGAACCTCGAAAGTGGTACGGAAGGTGCAGAGGCCGACGGAGAACAGTTCACTTCTCCGGAACAGCGGAGAGTGCAAAGTAGGGAGGAATTACTCGAGGAGACACGGTTGAGAAGATTCTTTCTCCAGGAAGAGAGAGATTGGTTTGAGGAGGGTCTCCATACACCAGGCGCAGAGAACCAAACCGACGGAGAGGACAGTACTGCAGAGGGTGTGACAAGCGCACTAGTAGACCCTTCGTTGGAACCAAGAACCCCACACAGTACGGTCCCATCGCAACTGCCGCAAGGGCAAGTGCCACCAGCCCACAATACTCACAGTACTCAGGGAAGTGCGGGTACGAGTGGTACCGGAGCACCGAATCCACTGCCGGTAACCATGGCGGCGAGCAAACAAAAATACCCAAGTTCACAGACCAAGCAAAGGAGGATTCGGTTCGGCATTGCCGAACCTATGAGACCATATGGGCTACCAACGGGGTTACAGACCAGGACGAATGGATCCGCCAGTTCCCTACAACACTAAGGGAGGGCACCGTTGACTGGTACTCCGATGTAGACAAAACAGGCCTGACGACATGGAATGATGTGAAAAAGGCCTTTCAAACGATATTTCAATTGTTATGGGATGACAATGAGATTCTGGCAGAGATTTACAATACCAAGCAAACGAATAGCGAGTCTGTCCGTGCCTACGGACGGCAATTGAAGGAACTTATCAGCAAGATGGAGTCCGCCCCAACAGACGAACTCAAGAAGAGGTGGTTCGTGGAGGGACTCAAAGCTTCCCTTTGGAAGAAAATGAAGATTGTCCCGCCCACGTCATATAGTAACGCGTACAACCGTGCAATGGATTTGGAGAGCAAATATAAGACCTCCAGGAAGACTAAGTCTTTGGATGATGAATCGGAGGCAGAAAGCAATGAGGGCAACTCGAGTAAGAGAGTGTTGGTCCTACAAAAAGATCTGGAGAGGATGATGAAAGAACTGGAGGCCACCAAGGGAGGCTCGAGCAAAGCAGAGGAAGACATCGTGTGGTGCACAAACTGCAAAAAAGCAGGCCACACGAAAGGTTCTTGTCCCAAGAAAGCCTTTTGCGACATCTGCCAGATTGTGGGACATTCCACCAAAGAATGTCCCTACAACCTGAGGGCGAGAAATCAACAAGTGCTCTTCACCCAGGAGGAACCCTCCACGTCCAAGACCGGTAGTCAACAAAATGTTGCATCATCCGGCGGGTACAAAAACAAGTCGCGGGTCCAGTATGACGCGAAGGGGAGGCCCATGATACAGTGCAGGAGCTGTAACCAATGGGGACATTATGCCCGTGACTGTCAAAATGGGGCTACAGCTCCACAAATTGTGTCGATGGTGCAGACCGAGGGACCATGAGGATGCTAATTGTCTAGAGCCCGGTTGCAACATCCTGGACATGGAACGAGGGGGCACGGAGAAGGTCCTGGCAATCACACGCGGGCAAATGAAGAAGGCCACATATCCTCACCCTCCGACGGAGAAACAAGGGATGCTCGAGGCGAAGGCCAAGATCGCGAAGGGTATGGAAGCCCGAAGGGACTCCACAGACGTCGGCACTTCTACCCGAGCAATAGGCGAACAAAATATTTTAAGGCAGATGATGCAAATGGAGGTACCCATAAAGGTCAAGGACCTACTGGAAACTATGCCACACCTTAAAACGGCCCTATTCTTAGACAAAAACATTCCAGCAAGCACGGTTGAACGGATGGAGGTTCCCAGCGGCTTCGGAGCCGACCCCATGACATTATCAATAAATAATGGGCGGAACCCTGCAGTGGTGGAGATGGGTATTTTAGGTACCATCCTCACGAACACGATTGTCGACGGTGGGTCTGGGGTGAACGTCCTACCGGAGGAGACCTGGGAGAGCTTGGGGAAACCAACGTTGTGGCCGCTGACCTTCAATCTACTAGGGGCCGACCAGCACGACATCAAGCCCCTTGGAACCCTGATGGCACAACAGGTAACCATCGGTACCCAACCATTCATCCTTGACTTCGTAGTGATTCCCCTAAAGCAGAAGGGGTATGATGCCATCCTAGGGAGGGGGTGGCTGGTGACTGCCAGAGCCAACCATAACTGGAAAAAGAACATCCTGTCATTTGAGAAAGAGGGAAGGACATAACGAGGTAGTGAGGAAAACATAAGCGCCTGGCAGAAAAGTGTGTGGGATCGGAAGAAAATCACAAAAATGGTGTGTTCCATGGACTTCTGGGCGGGTTTGAGAGTGCTAATTTGGTCTTGGCGGCAGGGGTGCTGCCCCTCGACCCCACCCTGTACTGCGACAGGAAGTGCGCCTGGGGCTCTGCCCTGGAACCCCGCGGGGACGCTGCCCCTCGACCCCGCTGGGGGCGTTGCCCCCTAGACCCCCAGTTGGTTCAATTATCAGCCTTTGGAGAGTGTGACCAGTTGATGAGACCCGGAGCTGCTGTAGGCGTGGAGTACTCTGCTTTGAGGCACTCAAAGGAGTAGGTGTTGGCTGGACGTGAGACTGTCTTGGTCTATGCACCGAGAGCTCGAGAGGAGCTGACCACCTTGTTGGAGGCAGTAGAGCGGCACTTGGCTCAATGTACCCATTGGAAGCAAAGATGGTAGCACGGATGGCTATCGAGGTTAGATTGGCTCGGAAGACAGTATTGTTTGAATGAGAATTAGCGAAGGCTACAGCTGAAAAGTATGTTTTGGAGATAAGTTTGGTGCAGGCACGAGAGGAATGTGATGTGACGGAAAAGATCTTCTGGAAGCAGCATTAATGGGGAGGACGGCACTTCATCTTTTCGGGAACGCCCCCCTGCCCCTTCTCAATGATTTTCTTCTTTTATGTGGTGTATTTCATCTCCCTTTTGTTGTAAGTCGTCGGAGACGACTTGTTTTTTTGAGGTGGGATGATGTTGTCGGGATAATTATATGTACGGGTTGTCATATAATAAAGTGTTATCTTAATGTTATATTAATCTCAGCGGTTAGTGACCGAAAGGTTAGACAGTTACGTCACAACGTTTCGGTCGTGGCCTTTCGAGTACTTTATATACCCTCTTTAAGGTTGGACACGGGGGATATTATTGTATGATCATTGTGATGTAAATGTACTTGCCAGTCCGGAATGATCAATGAAAGTATTTATTATTCTCTGATATATTCTATGTTTATTTAATTTCCTGTACTATGTCTGTGCAATACTAAGTTTACCCCAGCAAGGGCAAACACTAATGACCTGCAAATTATGTCAATCTTTTGTAGGGTAGTTAGTAAAATAACTATTAAGGGAGGGTATTAAAGTAATTATGTAATATTTCTATAATGGTCATTCAATTAGAATCTTTTCTTATAGTAGTCGGTTTTTATTTAGAATGTTTTTTTTCAGTTTTTTGTTTCTATTTCAGAAATTTTGTTTGTAATCTCTATTTAAGGAGCCTTCATCTCCTTTGTAATTATTGAGTTTCAATCAATTATCATTTCAGAAAATGTATCGGTTATGGATGCTCAAGCAACCCATGTTTTTAATAAATGAAATTTGCCACTATCTTTGTCTTATGTTTTCTTGAATGTAAAGTTTTCCTTTGTGTAGAAATTTGTGGGGTTCAAATAACCCTCTATGGAATTTACAAAATAATCTTTATCAATTTTTGCAGAGTTAGAAATCAACAAGTTGTCAGGATTTCTTTTCATAGAGTAACAAATCAACAATTTTCCTAGCATACCACCCCAATCCAACTCATAAATAAGTCAATGCCACAACAAAAAACTCAAAGCTCTGGAAGTTATATGCACCTTTCAATTTGTCAATGAAAAGTAATTAGAAAATTATAAATTTACAAAGGAGAGAGACAAAACCTTTAGTGGTCTTTCAATCTTGGATTCTGTATCACCAATATGCTCCTTTACAAGTTTGACCACTATATCGTGTAGATCCTCCTTCTTCAGGAGACATGTTGCTTGAACAGGAAGAATACGATGACACCACCTGAGATAGAAATTATGACAATACAACAATATAATTATTAATTACAGAAAATCCCACTGCCAAAAATTAGCATGCATAGTTAAGCATACGGTGAAGTGCTAGTTTTATCTAGAGAGACTGTTTATAAATGCACATATATACGAACAATAACCATCACAAAATAATGTTCAAAAGAGTAAATTCAACTGGTATAGCTATGCTGCCAGTTTTATCAAGAGAGAGTCAGAGTCAATTTATAAATGTACATATAAGTAAACAATAAGCATCACGAAACACAAATCCCCACAACTAAGCAACATTTTATACTCGGTGGATATGCTTTCTTTTTAATCATGAGAATCCTTGAAGGGATCTAGGGCAGATCCAACAACAATATAAATAATTTTCTTTTAAAGATTGGTGCCTTCTACTTTGCAAGTTCAAGAGGATGGAGCCTCTCACTCAAAGAGATCAGTGTCTCTTTCTGAGTTGATGCTCAGTGGCAGGGATTGGTGTAATATCCTGAGTCTGATCCAGCTCTGATTTTTTTTGTTTGGGTTTCAAAATAAGACAAACATGTACTACAACCTGGTCTGAAAACAAATATATCTCTGGTGCAAAAGCTGAATAACTGGACAACTTGTCTATTCGGAAGGTGCTGCTGTTTGGAACTGTTATGAGCTGTACTAATCTTCTGATATGAATTTCTGATTCTAAATGGCCGGTTTATTTTGTGATTACAACAAATACATAATCAACAGCAAGAGTTCATAATATCAAAAGAAATACTTCACTCATTCATATACTATCTCTGATAAATAAACATGAGTCACAGTCAAATTATTCTCTTTTCATACATTCAGTCCTAAATGGTAGTATCCAATTCTATGTAATCCGAAACTTCATAGACAACCAGAATGATTGATTCCTTCTCAATCTATAATGTTCATAGCAAAATAATGATAATCAAGTAACTACAGCAGCCAACCTGGACTCACAGTGTGGTAGAGGAGACCTCCTAGCTAGTATCCGATATCTCTGCAAGCTGGAGAATGTGTTGAGATGTCTACAGAAGTAACCAGTCACATACAACGCCAGCTGGAGTAATGCCTTCCTTCTCCCCTATACCTCTGGCCCCTCATAGATGAATGAACTAACACTGCTCGGTCTCTGTACTGAGAAGACTCCGCGTAAGTCTCAGACTGGATAGAATACTGGTGACAGCCAACCCGTGACAGAGCTTTCTATCAGAGCAATAATTTGTCGTGGTTTTCTCTTGCAAGGGCTTCCACGCAAAATCGTGTTTCCATCTTGTGTTCTCTATTGTTATATTTTAATTGTGTGGATGCTTTGATAATTTGATTATTGCTTTATGATTGCTAAAGTTATAGACTGAAAAAGTTGGTCTTATACTGATTCACCCCCCAATATTAGTGTGTGTGTGTTTCTTCGGTTCATGTATCTTCAAAAGGTAAATGGTGATCCAGTAAACCATATGAAATGAACAGATGAGTGTGTTCCTGTTCTTGTCCAGGTTTGTGGTAAACCTATGTGAAAAACAATGAAATCTCGATGAGAGGTGTCTTTCACTTAAATCAAGATCATGAGCCACAAAGAGTTGGGCATAGTGCAGTTGAAAGTGTGAGTGTTTATCATATTCACACTAAAGGGGGGAAATGTTAGAAAATATATTAATGTGAATTTGTTATAATGGTTATGGATTGTTATAACTTATAAACAACTTGCTGATTCTAGAGGCAGGTATAACTATATGGAGAAATTTTTGGAAGACAGTTTCATATATAAATGACTTGTAAGGAATGGTTTAAATGCAGAATATAAAACAATATTTTGTTCCTGTGTAATGCTCAAAACCCAATATATCTGACATGAGGAGCTTCTGATCCTCCAATATTTTAGAGTTTAATATAAAGACCCCAAAAACAGCAAATTAATGCCCTGTCTTGAAAATATAAATTCCGTATTTCACCTATCCAATCATGATTTCTACCTTAAGATATAGAACCCATCTTTAGCACCTGCTAAACGGTTCAGAAGTTATCAGCTGAATAAGCATCTTATGAATATGCTGCAGTCAAAATTGTGTTCATTATCTTCTTGATGGCTTGAGAGATTTGGCCAAGATAGGTCAAAAGTAGGAACAAAACAGACCAAGACAAGATGCCATGGCCACATCCAAAAACATAAAAACTAAATAATTCTATAATACAACAAGAAATATATGCACAAAAACAAAAGAGAAGAAAAAAGGAACAAAAGAATTTTCAGAAATTCGAACTGCACAGAAAACACTGTAACTATGCCTAGAAATTGCTTAAGACTTAACACGTCGTTATTGCATCACCAAACGCAATTTTGTCAATCAAATACATGTCTAAATAAAAAATTTCTTCTCTTTTCTCCTCTGTTTGTCCTTTCCTTTCTTAAGACACACCTGAAGCAAGTGATTACATTTTATAGCAGATTTGTTCTACAAAGACAAATAGAAGAGTTAGTTATGTTTCTATTGATAATTTAGAAGTTTCTTTCATTAGAAGATATTCAAAAAGGATTACATCTTAAAATCTATTAAAAAACAGAAATGATCTACCGAATCTCTAATTGCTTAACCATCAAAGCAACAAAACAAATTCCCCTAAAATAATGACTTCAAGTCAACTATAGACAAAATATTAAGAGTAACTACAATGCAAGAACATTGAAGAAAATGTCTAATAATATATGAGAGAACAGCAAAACATATGCGTACAAAAAATAGTACACAACTAATTCAGCCCAGGTTTTGAGAGTACTTTATTCTTGCTAGTAACTTACACTGGAGCTTTTATTTCACCACAATGCTTTGCTTGAAAAATTTCAGCCAAAACTCGAACAATATTTGGAGAACAGTTTCCTGGTAAAGAGAAGAATATAATTCCATTTCTAGCCAACTTCACAAGTGATGGCATGACAGATTTTCCTGTAAATGATTCTGTTATATGAGCACCTCCAGAATCATTCTTTGCCTCTGGATTTTCCACTGGTTCTGGAACCAGATTTGGATCATCAACAGATGAAATTCCTGATTCTGGGTAATGAACTTCTGACACTGACCCATGTATTGCACTAGATGCAAGCATAGTACAGCCTGGAAACTCTTCAGGATTGGGAGCCATTCTGGGTCGTCTCTTTCTCTGTGCATTCTCAACCACATTCACAGCTTGCTCTTCTGCTGTTACTTCATAATTGTTTTCTGTTTTGCCTTTCTCCAAACCTTTTAAATTAACTGTAAATCCCATACAGTCTCTTGATGCACATGTTGACAAGTTGAAAAACTGTGACAGTTCCAAAAACATAAGAATAATAAAACAATTGAACAAGTTAAAAGCAAAAGAGATGTTAAAGAATCAGCCAATGAAAATCAACTTGTTCTGTGACAATCTAATATTCCTTATCAAGGCTCTCTTAAACTACAAAAGTATTATCTTTACTAAATTCCAGTTATAATTCTGATTAGTATTCAAATTTCAAATAACATAAAAATGCTTTTGAATCTTGAAAACGGAATATAATATATCAAGAACATAACTGCAAAATTAAAGATGTATAGGACACAATGCAACTTAGAAATGCATGATGATGGAGTTAAGTAGCTGGAGTTCAAGTAGCTTATTATAAAGAGAAATGCCCAAATAAGACCTTCAAAAACTACTCATCCAGTCAACCATCACGGGATTGTTAATTTTTTTTAAAATCATTTGCTCTATACATAAACATTTCATGAATTAATTTACAGTGTATGTCAACAAACTAATACCTCTCTTCAAAAATTATTCTTCTTTCCAAAAAGCAACACAAATTTTACCTTCCCCAATATCCTCCAATGATTTTGTGACATTTAGAAGATCTTCCATTCTATGCAGGATTTGATATTTGATGAAAGAGAATGGCATGATGTTTGTTTTGTTTTCCTGAAGACGGTTATTTTTCATCCTGCTCGATGAAGTATTGTATATGTTTAATTAGAAACCATAACAATATAAAACGACTTTTCAATTATTTTCTGTTTAAGAGAGTTATTTTTCATCCTACTTGATTAAATTGATCGGGTCCAAGAATCAGGACAATTCAGTTTTCTTGACCGGGTGGCCAAGGATACATAAGCAGGACTTGTGGGTGGCATATAGGTGGCTGCTCCTTGAACACTAGTCTGGCACATTCATTAGGAGAGGGATAAATGTATCTTCTATGGAGATGAGAATGTTGTTGAAGAGGTGATAAATAAGAAAGAATGTGGTTTAGTGTGTTGCTGAAAAACAAGGTGTCGGGGACAAGATCTAAGTTCTCCTTGAGAGATGAAGAGATCAGTAAGGCTTGGTCAGGCCTTAAAATTTTAAAGAATTGCCAGTCTGGTAAGCCTTCAAATGAGCACAGAACAGAGGCTGGGTGGTTGGTCCCACCAAGTGGAAGGCTGAAGCTGAATTTCGACAGTGCAGCTAAAGGGAATACCAGATAGGTAGGAATAAGATTCTTAGAGTTGAGTGTGGAAGGATGGCTTGGGCTTAAGCAAGCAATCTTGGGAACATTACCAACAATGAAGCTAAATGGAAGCCTTATTCAGAGGTATTCAAGAATGTTTGCAATGACGGCAATTAGCAGTAGATATTGAAGGGGACTCTCTGCTCTATATCAACACAATCAAGAACAAATGCACTCCTAACTGGAAATTGGTGAAATGTGTTCGAAGAGCACGGGAATTGCTGGTAGATATGGACTTCTCGATAAAACATATCTATAGGTGAATAGATCGGCTCACTTGCCTGCCAACAAAGGAATGTATTAGTCAGATTTGGAGGTAATTTCATCCAAAGCTGGCACATGGGATGGTTTATGTCCCATCATAGAGAGTGAAACAGTGCAGGGAGCATCTAAAGGAAATGTCAGAGTTGGGTTATGAGGAGAAATCCTACATCCTAGACTGCCTCGCCCTTGTTGGATCTTGACATAGAAGGGACTTCTGACAACTCTTTTTCACATGCTCTAAACTATGACTGGCATTCATGGGGATTGTTGGATATGGCTTCCTTTGTTGAGCGACATGTTGTATGAAGCTTCTCAAGGATATCTCCTTCAGGATCTCTTGGTTGGCTACCTGAGGCTTGGCTGCAAATAAATGAAATGGAGTGATGTCTATAACCTAGCATATGTGTCTTCGTATTGTTCTTTAATATGTCTTGAAGATTTAACATTCACTATTCATACCGAGAAGAATCAATGGAGGAGCAGATGAGGTGGCTATTCAAAACACGAGGACAACAAGAAACAGTTGAGATAATAGCATAGGTGGTTGGTCTCTTTGAGTGGAATAATGACCACATCCATGACAGTGGGGTTTATGAGAAATTCCTGAACAGTTGTTTAGGTGATAAGGAGAATGACTTGGGGCGTTATCTTTGCTTATCACTTGGTGTTAGATGATAATGAGGTAGTGGTGAAGGTTGTCCTCCCCACTATCTCGGAGTGCCCAGCTATTGGTATGATTGCAGATATATTTGACGCTGAAGCTGTTAACAAGAAGCAACTGATCAATCTCTGGTTCTGTATGCAAAGGCATTGAGGATAGATCCCTCAACCAAGATTTGTCAGTCAAAATGGGATTTGTTTTCTCCTGCTCAACTCAAGCCAATCTATGAATGTCCGGAGGGATTAATGTTCATCATGTACAAATTTCTGTAATTTCCCTTTTTGTTTGTATATTGGGAGTTGCCCCCTTTGGTAGCACTTCCCTTAAAAATAATATTTGAATATATCTTTCTAAAACTGTGAAATACAAAAGTTATTTTATTTACTTAAGAGTTATTTTATTTTAATTTAAAACTATTTTACATTGTTTTTTTTATTTTTATTCTCAAACCTATTTTTATTTACTTAAGAGCTATTTTATTTATTGAAGAGTTAATTTATTTGATTTATTTACTTAAAAGAGTTATTTTACTTATTTGAGAGTTGTTTTACCTTACTTTAGAACTATTTAAGAATTATTTTGTTTTTATTTACTTAAGATTTATTTGATTGACTAAAGTTTTTTTGTATGAATAATATCAGTTCTTTAATAGTTTTTGTTAACACTCACACCATTACACTCCACCCCTCGTAATTGTAGTTACTCCTCCTGGCGTAATTATGGAGTTTACTTACTACTTACTGAAAGCTTTATAAAAAACACACATTTATGTCCCATTTCATAAATTTTGAGAAGACATGTCTCTGAAGGTATTTCCGTCGCAAAACGTTCCCCTCTTGCTCAGCTCCCTGTACTCAAAATTATAATTTAGTTTTAGATTATTTAAGGTGTGGACAAACACACTTGATCTCCACTTGACTGGTTCATAGGATGCTAATCTATAAAATGTGCCTTTTGGTTTAAATGTTATTTGTATTTATCCAAATTGTAGATGTGAAAGTGAATTTTATCCATTTCCACTATACTCTACTCCTATTGGTTGTTTATTTGTAAAAGCACAGATGTAATTGTATATTATTTGCATGCATGATGCAACACAAAATCAATAATAAACACTACAAGAATCATACCATTTTAAGAAATCTCAAATTGGAATTTCTCAAAGTTGAGACCTGCAAGGCCTTTAAAAATTCAAAGTGATAGTCCAGCTTGTTGAAACCACTTCTAGATTTCATCTTTCTAAATATTGTAATTTCGCACTACAAAAAACTCTTGCTCAATTTACAATTTTCTTTGATAGTCTTATACTCACTGCCTAGTTGGTCAGTCTATGAGAAATCAGCTAATAGTTAGGTCTGCCAACATTTTTTGAGCACCCTTTGTTACTACATTGGTGTTTTCTTGGGAGTTGTCTGCTAGTTTCATGTGAGGCCCGTTTCCCATCATCTCCTACAGTATAAATTAGCAATCAATGCACCATAATAGGTATAGAGTTTTTATAGGATTTGTTATAGTCAAAATGGTAAAAGCTAATGCAGCCAATATATGCTGCCAGTCCCGATGCAAAAGATCCTAACATTGGACTATGAAATGCTTCACTTATTTTACAATAGCTTATATAGAAGTCCAAAAAATATATCTTTCAAATTAGTTACTAAAGGGTTTACAACAGAAGTCATTTCAAAAGCATGATATCACATCTATTAATGAATAGGGACTTTTTTGAGACCTCTGAGATACTGGAAGCAGCATGAAGCATGCCATAGTCACAGAACATAAATTTTAAGTAGTCTCCTTAAATCTTTGAAAAAGTTCATTACCAGTATGCTCTTTGAAAAGGGTGTTGAGGACACAATAGATGGTTTGAACTTTGACAAATATTACAGCATACTTCATAGTAATTTACAGCATACTTCATCTTTCTAAATATCGTAATTTAGCACTACAAAAAACTCTTGCTCAATTTACAATTTTCTTTGATAGTCTTATACTCACTGCCTAGTTGGTCAGTCTATGAGAAATCAGCTAATAGTTAGATCTGCCAACATTTTTTGAGCACCCTTTGTTACTACATTGGTGTTTTCTTGGGAGTTGTCTGCTAGTTTCATGTGAGGCCCGTTTCCCATCATCTCCTACAGTATAAATTAGCAATCAATGCACCATAATAGATATAGAGTTTTTATAGGATTTGTTATAGTCAAAATGGTAAAAGCTAATGCAGCCAATATATGCTGCCAGTCCCGATGCAAAAGATCCTAACATTGGACTATGAAATGCTTCACTTATTTTACAATAGCTTATATAGAAGTCCAAAAAATATATCTTTCAAATTAGTTACTAAAGGGTTTACAACAGAAGTCATTTCAAAAGCATGATATCACATCTATTAATGAATAGGGACTTTTTTGAGACCTCTGAGATACTGGAAGCAGCATGAAGCATGCCATAGTCACAGAACATAACTTTTAAGTAGTCTCCTTAGATCTTTGAAAAAGTTCATTACCAGTATGTTCTTTGAAAAGGGTGTTGAGGACACAATAGATGTTTTGAACTTTGACAAATATTACAGCATACCTTCTGAAGAATGTCAATTGCTTCTTTGGTAGCACTTTTCTCCCGCTCTGGTCATACAAAAGATTGCCACAATTTACACTAAGAAAACTATAAATACCTAACAAACTGTAAAAATAGGCCAACAAACCCTCAATATTAAGACAGCGAGAGCTTTATCATAAACATCAACAAAGACATAGTTCAAGAAAATTCAAGAAAAGGCATTAGAGGCTTAAGCATCTTATATGTGTGTGTGACTTTCAAGAATTGAAAAAACAGGAAAGCACTGATTGTCCTATGTACTAAAAGGCCTTTCTATCCTACCACAAAGAATTACTAGAATTTTAATATTTAATAAATTACGAATAGCATGCAACAAAACATTTCCCAAGGTCTGCCTGCCAATACAAACGCAAAAAATAAATTTTCCTTTTAATACGCAGACTATATTGTGTGCAATGATTGACATTTCTATAGCTGTTAGTGTAAGAAGTTATTATGAACTCCCTGAATAGAAAGTTAACGGTAAATCATTATAAGAATGAGTTCACAGTTTTCTCCATGAAAAAGACTGTAAACTGGATCATGTCCAAGCAAAATGCATAGCTTTCTTCTTGGGCCCCGGAGGGCCCTATTACCACAGCGTCTCTCCACTGGCCCCCTTACAACAGTGTCTCTCCACTCAGGCTTGTAGGAAGCGGTCCAAAGCCCCCGTGGCTTACCCTTCTATTTCAGTGTTCTTCACAGTTGATTAGAGTGACCAGGACACTCAGGACATTCTCTGACAGGCTTTGGGGTTCCCTTGTTGGGTCCTCCTCTCCTCCCTTTTGGTTGTTGCCTCAGTTTCTCTTTTGTTTCTGTTTCTTGTTTGCTTCTTTCGGGACCCATTTCTGGGGGTCCCCACTATTGATTAGAGTGACCAGGACGCTCAGGACGTTCTCTGAGAGGCTTTGGGGTTCCCTTGTTGGGTCCTCCTCTCCTCCCTTTTGGTTGTTGCCCCAGTTTCTCTTTTGTTTCTGTTTCTTGTTTGCTTCTTTCAGGACCCATTTCTGGGGGTCCCCACTGTTGGCTAGCTTCCTGTTTTGAATTCTGCAGTCCCTTTGACCTCTTGTAGTTATTCTTTGGAGATTAATAAATTTATCTCATCTTATCTTTTCTTATCTATATCTTAATTTGACATGGATTCTTCTAGATTTTTAACCGCTCTACGAAAATTCTACAAGTTCAAAGAATTTGGTTATTTATCACTCATAGTATGGTTGATATAGTAATTAGCTTGGTTATGTTTCCAACAATAGCTAATTATATTAGTGTGACATTCTACTGTTATGTTCTTCACAGTTGATTAGAGTGACCGGGACGCTCAGGACATTCTCTGAGAGGCTTTGGGGTTCCCTTGTTGGGTCCTCCTCTCCTCCCTTTTGGTTGTTGCCTCAGTTTCTCTTTTGTTTCTGTTTCTTGTTTGCTTCTTTCGGGACCCATTTCTGGGGGTCCCCGCTGTCAGCTGGCTTCCTGTTTTGAATTCTGCAGTCCCTTTGACCTCTTGTAGTCATTCTTTGGAGATTAATAAATTTATCTCATCTTATCTTATCTTATCTATATCTTAATTTGACATGGATTCTTCTAGATTTTTAACCACTCTAAGAAAATTCTACAGGTTCAAAGAATTTGGTTATTTATCACTCATAGTATGGTCGATATAGTAATTAGCTAGGTTATGTTTCCAACAATAGCTAATTATATTAGTGTGACATTCATAAAACTTGTAACAAAATTCAAAATGGATATTGCACCCACATCATACTCTACTGAGTTTCACTTACTGAAGTTTTGTGAAATGTAATGGGAACATAAAACTGTGTAAAAAAAAAAGATAACAAAGGAATTAACAATATGCCTCCAAAAGTACCACTTATTGTTAATATTTAAATTTTGAATGTGCCTCCAAAGCAACCCAGGACCCAGGGCACTTTGGAGAAGATAGTATATTGAAACAAACAAAGAAATTGTATTTAATTTCCACAAGTGACGACTAGGTTGGGATTCAAAAAAATCATAAATCTAGATAAAAACTTACAATAAAGCAGTGCTAGGGTAGAAAAGGATCCTCTAGACCAAAAAAAAGTGACTTGTACTAAGGCGACAAACCATAAAGCACTGAAAACGCCACAATAGAGGTAAACCTAGCCAGAGGATCCAATTACAGATATAAATAGCCTAGCGAGAGGGGTGGCCAAAGTCTCCAGTTTTAAGTAATTACAGCCACTACTAAATGTAACAATTCTTCCTCTTGAAGCACAAAGTCTTCAAGAAACTAAATCAAATGCTCAAGAGATCATACAACAGAACTATACACTGAATTAAAGATAGATAAATTAATGTGACACAAGAACACATTAATTGATCTCAAGATTCACAACACAAAGTCTGAGAAATCTTGCTTCTTCTATTCAATTTCAGAAAATTTGCACCAAGAAACACAAAGTTTTCAAGACACAAGAAATCTTAGCATAGTCTTCTTGCACAAAAAAAAGATGAAAATATACAATGGGCCTCACTCCTTTATATAGGTGAGGAGTGGAGGAAAAGGTGGCGAAATAAGGGGAAACCCTTAACCACCTTTGACTTGTTCTATTTGACTTATTCAATGTTACAAGGCCTAAAGCACTCGCAACATGATTACATGAAACTAATATATAGGTACATGTTCCCTGTATTTACAACTTCTTTATGCTCTACATGTGATCTATGTAATGATCCCCTATCTGACTAACTTGGGATATTGCGACAATGTTCTCAAAACTTCAATTGTGAGAGATTTCTTTCCATCTTAATTTGTTCACAATCTTTCAAGCAAATGGATTCAACAATTAATCTACTAACTTGATTGTTCTATGACGTACAAATTTATCACTTTGATGTTCGGGAATGAATTTTACTATTTTGTGTGAGTTACCCAATTAACCTTCTTCTTATTATTTATGAGATGAAACAATAATGGCTATCTCTGATATTACTTTAGAATTTTGTGGTGTAGTTTGGTCTGATATACTGATTTGAATGCTGATGATTCCTGGTGTTGTTCTAGAGTAAGATCTTAAGATTCATATAACCAACTTGTGTTGAGGGGGTCCTCTTCTCACTTGTACGATACAAATATGATTGAACTTACGAATAGGAAATATTCAATTTGCTCTAATACGCCTATGGTTTTATACAGATCCACATGTCAGGGATAAGAATTATCTTGGTCTAGATAGGGATCCCAAGGGAAATAAGAGATGTTTGATTACTTTATAATCCGTTGTGTGTTTGGGATGGTGCTCGATGAATTAATAGTTTGTACGCTAATTGAATATGAAGTGTTGATTGCCTTTTGTGATCGGTCAATGAGTGAATGGTGATACCATTGGGATATCGCAGAATTCAAAAGGTATGTATGATCCAAGAGTTTGCTGAGTATGTGTTTGAGGATCATCATTAATCCTAATGTGTTCAGACAACAATGTTATTGATAGACAATGACCAATCTCCAATTAGATATCTCCAAACTCATAAACCTTCTAGTCTTTGCATCCACTCCTCACTCGCCTTGATTGTTGTTCTAGGGTCTCTTGGTGCTGGTTGGAAGTACTATCTACGGTGTTACTTGGACAATTATGATGCTAAATCTTTCCTTCTCCTGTCTACCGTGTATCCCCTGATTCCATCATATTTTCTAATGGAGTAGGTTTGTAGATTTCCTAGATATTCCTCTTGATTGCATTAATTGAGTCGTGATTATAGTGGCCAATGGATATATCCTTCATATCTTATTCCTCCTTTCCTATTATACCTTTCTATCAGACATGACTCATGGTCGCCACTCTTCAATTTGTCGACCACCGTGACTAGGGAGTCGGGGATGGTCCTAATTATTATATTATATCATAGACTATTGTTAAGGATTAATATTATACATAGATTAATATTTAATATGAAGTACTAATATTATATGGATTAATATTAATATTATATTGATATTGATGATTAATATTATACATTATAGATTAATATTATTAATAATATAATATTTATTAATTAACAATATTAGTTAAGATTTAACCATGGATAATCTTGTTAGGAGGGGTTTCTATTTTCCCAATAAATGTTGCTTATGTTGTAATGATGAAGAATCTGCTCCCCACCTATTACTGAGATGCTCTTATACTCGTCAGTTGTGGGAGATTTTATTTCAAAGATGGAATGTTTGTTGGGTGCTTCCGAACTCTGTCCAGGATTTCTTCCAGCAATGGTCCTACCCTAGCTCAAATCACAGGGATAGCATTGTGTGGAACATGGCTATTCCACATCTCATTTGGAATGTTTGGAAAGAAAGAAACAACAAGATTTTTAGGGAACAGCTCAAGTCCCCCATGATGGTTATTAACGTCATTTTCAAAGGCATCCACAAGAATTACGATTCCAAATTCAACCATGGTACTACTATGGAAATTGACTACTGGAATCTTAATGGTATCAAGGAGAAGAATAATAAGCGAGAGAATTGTTCCTAGATGAATCCCCCTAAAGGATGGATTAAAGTTAATTTTGATAGTGCTGCTAAGGAGAATCCGGGAAGAGTTGGTTGTGGTGGTGTGATAAGAGACTGTAGGGGCAACTTTCTAGTGGTGGTTGTTTTCCCATTGGGTTTCAAAATAATCACATGGCTGAAATGCTGGGAGCTTTTCATACTATTGCTTTGGCTAAATATTTAAATGCTAGGAATATTTGGATTGAGGGAGATTCTTTAAATATCATTAATTGCTTAAGGGGGAAGAACAAAATCTCCTGGTCCATAGCTAATTTCATTAATCTGATAAAATCTTTATGTGATTCTTTTGCTAATGTCATTTCTCTCATGTGTATAGAGAATCAAATAAAGTGGTGGACTACTTTGCCGATTTAGGGGTTAATTTGGAGGCTCCCACTACTTTCAATGATCAAAAAGATTTAAAAGAGGATGTTATTAGTCTTATTTATTTTGATAAGACTAATAGTAGAGAAGCACCGAGTATTATTAATGATGTCACAAAAAATAAGGAATAATGGCCACTTCAAGGGTGCTTACGGAGGGGTCCTGTGAATGAATCTTCATTGTTTCCTCCTCAGATGGCACGTTTTGTGCATCTTTTTCACCCCCCAACTTCCGAAGGGGAGGGATCCTCTTGGCATTTTGTTGCTACATTTTGTACCGCTGGTGCTACTACAATTTGTTTCAGTTGTGGAGCTTCTCTGGTGCGGAGTGTAATTTTTCGGCCTCTGCTACGATGGGAGGTGATTTGAAGAAGGTAGAGCCGGATGACTATTCCAAGATTAAGGAGGATGTCCAGGTTTGGAAAAAACTCAAAAGGGGAGGATGACGCCCTACATTGAGAAGCTGGCTGCATGGGTACAACAAGAGCATTACGCAGAAGTTTATTGATGGATGGAGGAATGATTCTGTTACCATTGGGGGAAAGCAAATTGATCTCACGATCGAGCTCATAGCCTAGGTTATGGGTCTACAAAATTCTAGTAAGAATTTTTACAAGGATAGGAAGGTTTCTAAGATGGTTGTTAAAGAATTTCCTATTTCGGTGGATGAAAAGAATGCTATGGTGAAGAATAAGGGTTTTTTTGTTATAGAGCACTTTGATGAATTTTGGAAGAAAATCCTTCTAGTTATAATGGAATATTTTACTCTAGACAAAAGGTTCACGCGAGCACAATCTCACCATTTTGTGCTCCTAAACCATTTCCATCACAAAGATAGGATTTCTTTTCCTTTTTATTTGTATAGCTCGTTATATCATATTCTGGTTGAGAACAAAGAAAATACGGGGAACCCTGTGCTTCATGAGGGCCTCATTCTCCTCATTTACGAGCACATAAGAGATAATATCCCTAACCCCATTCACTAGAACCCTAACGAGAAAAGGAAGAGCTTTGGTTCTATGGATGTGGGGGATATCATTACTTCTGGGAAAAAGGCTAAGACTGAGAAGACCTTGACCAAAGAGCATGTTAGTGCTTCTGAGGTTACAAAAAATATAGTTGGTTACTTGAGCAG
The DNA here is from genome assembly GCA_027943335.1 of Chamaecyparis obtusa. NCBI lineage: Eukaryota > Viridiplantae > Streptophyta > Pinopsida > Cupressales > Cupressaceae > Chamaecyparis > Chamaecyparis obtusa. Next base: position 106,546 of record BSBK01012806.1, read on the forward strand.
TTCGAAGGACATGGTGGATTCTAATTATGTTTCCAAGGAGGTTTCATTGGAAGAGGATGAGGACTATAACCCTAATTCTAAGAAGAAAGGTCAGAAGGTTGAGGGTTCATCCTCCATGTCGACTTCGGAGGAGTCTATTGAGGGTGGTGGTGACTCGGAGAGGGTACAAGGTTTTGACTTTGTGGTTGGTCCTACTGATATGGAAGGGGGAAATAAAAGTAATGATGGAGATAATAAGGGCATGGAGGATGGTAGCAGAATGGCTAAGGGGAAGACTGGGATCCCTATCTATGAAGATTTTGTTGACAGAGAGCAGCATGATGTTTATTTTTCTACTGAGGATTATGCGGATGTGGAAGATGCTAAACCCCGTGATCCTAAAATTAGGGATTCGTCAAATTAATTAACTCTGGAAGATTATACTAATCATGAGAAAATCACCATTGGCGTGCTTCAATCTGCTAAGGCTAAGGCTTTGTATACTTTTCAGCTGGATAAATGGTGCTTCCATGAAATTAAGCACCTAAATCTCAAATACAGAGCATTGGAGGCTAAGCACAAAATCCTGGCAATGAAAGTCAACAATTTGGACAATACCCCTTCCTCGTCAAAGGTTATGCAATGTGATCATGGTACTGCTACTAGGATGGACAATATGGAAAGGGCCCTTTGCAACATTCTCAAGCACAGCAAGGAAGGTATGCAAACTTCCATTAGTAATTTGAAGATCCTGGTTGACTTGTTGAATAAGGGCAATAATTTTGTGAAGGGGGACGTTGTGGATACTCCAAAGGGGAAAGGTGGAGGACCGAGCTCTAAAACCAGAGCTAAAAGTAAACAAAGCTCTTCTCCTAAGGAAATCATTGATCTGAGGGCTACTCTATAGAGGATGTCGAAGCTGGATGGTCAGATGGAGACTACAATGAAGACGTTGGGGATGGAACATACTATTCGTTGATCTATTGGTTGTTTTGCTAGTGTTGGTTTTGTTTTCTGTTGCTACTGCGTTGGGGTGTCTTTTTCCCACTAGTTGTTAGTTTTTTAATGTTTCTTCTTTAGTTGCTTTAAGGCTTTATCTGTAATGTACTGATACTTTTGGGTTTCAGGTCCTTGTAAAACATGTTTTTGCTCCAATTTCAAAACAATATTAGTTAAGATTATATTAAGATTGTATTATATTATATTGATTATAATAATAGATTCGCTATTATTAGGTTTTTAGTAATATTTGAGTTATTATCATTTATTTTTTATTTAGTTAATTTATTAATTTATTTTATATTATAATATTTTAATCTTATAATTGTTATTTATTATAATATTTAATATTTTACTTTTATGATTGTTACTTATTATTACTAGGTTCTATTCAAGAAGGGGTCATGACAATCTGCCATAAAAACAACATCTATTCTATGAAAGCATATGGAAAAGATAAGTACCTATGACACTTAGGAGTTATCTTCAAAGGGTGTTGACAAAAGCCTCGAATTTACAAAGAGACTCATGAACAATTAAAAGATCAGGCGCGCTTGTATGTTGTGTAATAGTAGTCGCCTTATGGATTACGCTTGTCATGTGGTATCTTGAAATGCTGCCTTGAAGATGTTTTAGTAGAAGTTTGTAGCTCGTCAATTTGTCAATTGAGCTGAAATCGAAGTTCTCCGCCTCAAGCTCTAGGTGGATTACTTTTGTGAACTTAGTCATAACACAATCCTCTGTAATCAGCTCACCATTTTCAGCTATTACTTCACATGTCAATTCCTCAAAGCTACTTTTAATTGCATGCTCATGTTCTTTGCATGCTGCCTTTACCTTTGATTTACGACCTTAGCTCAATCAGACCAGCAAGATCGAAGCCTTTGCTTGGCTTGATTTTTATACACTTGAGACCCCTCCTCTTCAACCAGACGTTTGTGTTAGCCAAGATCGGCTGAAACCTGCCCCAGATGGACATGTTCTCCTTTATTGACCATGAAGGTGGCAAAATAGGCAAGTTCTCAACATGGTGTTTCTCATATTCTAGATCTAGAACATCCCCATCATCCTCAACTCTGTCAAAAATCTCTGCCAAGTTGAAGTCCACTATCTAATTTACAGTTAACCTGCAGTAATCCAACCTTTTGATATCAACCTCTGTACACAAGTCAATCCAGAGGTCCTCAAGACGATGCACATGCACAAAATGCCACCCCATTTTTTCATTCAAGCCTCTCCAGTCAAAGAAGCTCCTAGACATATACTTCTTAAGAGTGATCTCTTGAAGCTCAATCTCCATGTTTTTGGCCTTGAGCATGATATCCAAAGAGTACCTCCTATCCTAAGTGGATTCCGTAAGGAAATCCCCACTCCAGGCCTATGCAATGTTAACTGATACGCCTGCACCACCATCATTTGTCTCGTCAACTCCATCAAAATGATCTTGTCCGTGGGGTAGTGTTGCAAGGTATAGGACTCACCCCGGAAATAACCAACTCTAAGATATGTAAAGTTGGGAAACTACAGAAAAAGGCAACCCTACTTGTTCACTTTGTTCCAGATCTTATCTGATACTCACTTCTTAGGAAGCTCCTTATCAAATAAGCACATATAGTACCCATAGAAGGCATCTTGCACCCTCCTGTAATGAACCCAACTAAGCTTCAAAGTTAGTTGTTCATAATAATCCCACATAGGCACTATTGATCTATCTCCTTTGGTAGAGAGGCCAGAAAAGGACCAAAGAGCAACAACAATATACACTAAAAGTTCATATAGAATGTGCAAGTGGTAGTAACCTCAGAAAACTGCTTACACAGAATGTCACTGATCATCTCTCCCCAGAATACCTTTTGCTCTGACCCAATTATCAAGGAGATAAATTTGTACATCCATGGCTCAAATGTGTTGGATTCTCTGAGTCCTGCGATTCTGCTAAGCAATGTGATGAGATCATTTATTTCTTCCTTACATTTCGATTGGTGAACCCCCTAAGGCCATCTTGACAAGTTGGCCCTCTTATTAATCAACCAATGATCATTGACATGCTTAATGCACTATTGCATGTCTTCATTCCACCTTTCTAGAGCCTTTTCCTTTGTTATATATTTGCAATCTCAGGAGTAGGTGGCACTCTAAATATTTTGTCAATGGTATCAGGACTCAAACCAATGATCATTTTTCCATCTTGATCTCTAATAGTTCTGGAAGAATAATCAAAATTCTTCACACATGCCATGACAAATTCTAGCTCTAGGGCAGCCATAGGAAATGTAGAAACTAGGTGGAGATAGCTTTGCCAGACAAGGAACATCTCATCTTTGGTTGAAGATTCAACCCTTTGAAGAAACTCATCCATATTCAGGTGATCGAGCTTGTTAAGATATAGCTTCATTCGTATTGTTTATATATATATATATTTAATGAAGAGTTGTGATATTTATATTATATTATTATCATTATTATATTATTAATATAGTAATGATAATATTATAATACAATGATATATATTATATTATTGTTATAGTTAATTATATATTTATGATGGTTATAGTAGACAATTATGGTTATTACCATAATTGTCATATTATAGTATTATATGGTCATGACTCTTCATGACGTGACTATTCATAAGATATAAATATATATCAATGGCTGGTGAAAAGATCAATCACAATGGTAATCTATTTCACTACAGCACTCTGATATATTCTCTATAGGACGATCCAAATTTCATAACATGGTATCAGAGCCATACCTATAAGAGAATAATGCATCTTCATTATACAATTACATTTACGTTCAGTGGGTGAAATCATCAAAAAAAATATATATATATACAGTCAACAATATATAGGAGAATACAGTCCAATGAATTGACACAGTCGGCATCATATATGTGATTACCCATATGATATACGCACCACGCAGGAGAAATCATTTGAAGGTCGTCACTTGAGGTATTGAGCAGAGGCCACATCTATTGGTCTCTTTAGCATCTGTGTTAGACATATTAAAGAAGCGATCTGCACCAGGCTCGATCCATACATCGAGCAATCACTGTTGATTCCTACCGGTTAGCCAAGCAAGATACATATAAGATAGAGTATATGTATCCTGTGGATTCAATATGTCTGCAAACAATTGCGAAGGAGTATCAAAGTGGTATTGGAGATCAACATCACTACAATCTTTATTTGAGATTATTGCGATTATATTCAGTAACCTGAGTCTCATATATGAGAATTACACAACATTTGACATTCATAACAGACATTTTACAGAGACAGAGATCTTACAATAATAATTTACAAAGGAGGCCCTATGGCAATAGCATCTTGTACGATACACATTATTGCTGTGACTCCATACCCAGCACAACGCTTTCGTGATCAATGTTTAAGATTGTGACATATAAGAGAAGCAATTTTAAGGAAAACTAGGAAATAATAAGCTACATAAAAGAAAACAGCAATAAGATTATTTTGGAGACTATATATATATATATATATATATATATGCTTAAATACTCACACAATGAGTCAAATTTGCTGAAAAAATCTCCAATTACTAGGCCTCAATATGAGCAAGGCAGACATGAGGAGAAGAAGATAGAGTTGTTAGTCTCTGTGGGAAGCACATTATGTGAATCTAAAGAATGGGAGTTCTTTCCTTCCTAAGGGGGTTGGAGAAGGGCCTAAAGCACCTCACATACAGGATTGCGAAGCCTATGTAAATACCAGCAAAACATTTGACAGTGGTGGGACGCATTGGAACATTTGGAAAGGGTATCTGGGAGTAGCTCTTTGGAAAGACCAAAAAGAAGAGCCATTGCTGGGCAAGCCTAAAACCATATCTCAAGCTCCCCATCCTCCATGGGTAAGTATACAAGCTTCACATGCTTTATCTTATCTTCATATGAGATGATGGACAAAAGCTAAAAATATTGGCGCTTTGGACATTGGAAACATTTACCTTTGTAATTGAGAGTACTTTGTATTTTAAGGGGTTAATTTATAATTTATAATTTATAATAGTCACAAGTTCAGTAGGGTGTGTGTAAACTAACAACCTCTATCCAACTGACTGAGTAGTAGTTAGATATTCTAATTATTTTAGACATTGTAAATATCTTATTTTGTCCAGTCCGGAATCTTATGAATTCGATAGAAGGCAATGGCTTTGCAAGTTCATCCACAATTTGATCTTGAGTGGGGACGAACCGCATCTACACTTAATTGTTTTTAACCTCCTTTATGATTTAGTGGCAGTGAACCTCGATGTATTTGGAGTTTTGGACCACTCATTCACGATGAGATTCTTCATTGTACGTAGAACACCATATCACCCAAGAATCTACAAAGCCGACTTGCTGTTTACATGGTTTCTTGTGCTTCCTAGGACCCCGTTTCAGTGAAAGTACTTCGTTACTGAAACCTTTCTTGAGCCCACGTCATAAAAATGACCAGTAGTTGTCTTTCTTCATTCTGAATGTAATTGGCTAAGCACGAGTTGTGATTCTAGTCCAAAGCACAAAGTATCAAGAACATATCTCAAAACTTCTTTTGCGGCCTTGCCTTCCAGTGTGTTTTGGTTAGCCTCTGTTAAGAGTCTAAAGAGATAAATTCATAGAATAGCTTAGATCTGGTTAAGTATTTGCGAAGTTACAAAGCTCACGATTTACCTCTTTTGATGTATCACATTTGGAAAGTTGTAACTAAAGTTCCACTGGTCTTGTAAATATTTTGCAATTGGTCATTCTGAAATCTTCAATCAATTTCTTGGCATTCTTTGTATGGAAAACAAAATACGATTCTTTGTTTGCCATAACTCCAACCAAAAACAATGGTGTAGTAATCCAATATCTTGTCATCTTGAAAGACTATGCAAATCCTTTATCATAGTTGAATCCAAGGCTTCATTAGAAAAAGTGGGGTGATGACAAGGTCATCAACATATACAATCGAGATGACAATCTCTCAATGTTCCTTATTCCTTTAATATCTATTAAGTATGATTCTCAATAAGGAATGTGAGCCAAAACTATCAATAACTCTTGAAACAGAAGTTGCAATTATATCTTCATGTCAATTATTGACAAAGGAGAAACAATAAAGTTTTGGGTGAAGAACATTGAGAGATTCTTACAAGAACGTTTCCAGCAAGCATATGACAGGAATTGTGTAATGACTGTTGCTTAGTGTGTGAGAAAACACAGTAACGGAAAATATGGTTGAAGTGACACAAGACCATTATAATTGATAATTATTTTTGTAAAGTCCCATAAGGGGACATTACACTGGTACATATAGCCATGGCAAGATTGTTGTCCAAGGAGTCATTTGCAATATACACTTTGTTGTTCCTATTCTGGGTGCATCTAGAGAAAATCTGTATCTTCAAATACAAGAACAATTCACAAACTGCAAGGAAGATTAGCCTTATGAACTATCATGTTTTATGCTTGAGATAGTTTAGCCTTATGAACTATTCATAGTCTATCTCTGACTTATTTTTCAGGATGAATGTGAATTCCAGATTCAAAGGGAGACTGACATCTTCAAGAAGGTCAAGAATTTGATGAGCTTGAGCTTCAAAGGGAACATATGATTCAGTCAACTTACTCAATCATATTGATTGAGAGGGAGATCACTGCTGAAGGTGAAACAATTCTAAGGTTATAGAAGTGGAAACACGTGGATAGAATCACAAATGAGATGCACATGGATAGAATCTCTGATTGAAGTAATTCATACATCTCGAGACTACAGTTCATTAAGATAAACATCATACTACATGTCCTTATTATCTTCCCTCAAGTCCAAGAGGGAGTGTTAATGTTATGGCCTTGAAAAAGATCAAAATGCATCCTATGCTAATCCGCAGCCTTATGGAAACCCAGTATAAGATATAGATTCTCTCAGGAAGAAAAGTATGAAGTCACATCCTGTAGTGACATTGAGCTGAGTATATAAAGGGTATGCCTCCATGACAGAAGAAGAAAAAGGATATGCATCAGTGGATATGCGAGGATCTTGATTCAAAGGGAGTAGACCATGTTTTGTTGGCTCTCTAAGTGATCGAGAAACTATAGCAGAGAATTATGATGAATTACCATGTGAGAAGGCTATGCTTCCATGTCAGAGGGAGAAGCTAGAAGATCAAGTTAAGTTGGCACCCCAAGATCTTGGTCATACAAATTCAAAGGGAGTGTACCATGTCAAGATGGTGTATACTTTGTAAGCTCAGAATTCACCAAGACTATGAGATCGTGCAAACAAATGTAATTCAGTGGAGGTACATCCTCACTAAGAACAAACAACCGATACTCTTACCAAGCGTCATGCTAGAAAGAAGATTGTGTGCCTTCAGATAACCTTGGTGAAAAGAAGGTATCTTGAACACTATGTTATTACTTGTTGTGTAATAACCTTATCATGGCTAGACAACATTAAGTTGTTGGTTTCAAACTGTCATGATGTGTTCCAGACTGTATTATGTTCATGGCTAGACAACATTGAGTTGTTGGTTTTAATTGTCATGATTGAGAGTTTGACTTGAATTTTTAAATAATTCTTGTCTTTGATAGACAATTCTAAGGTGGAAGTCTTGATTTCCACTCTCTGGATGAACCAGAGTGGATCCACCCTTTGAGAAGAGTCAAGGTGACTTTATGGGTTTTTTATTCATGAATAAATGTAAAAATATATATTGCAATATTGTGTAAAAATGATCATTTGTGTGTGGGTTAACATTTCAAGGTAACGATCTTGTAAATAGTTAACCAAAGTGTCAAGATAGACTACTTAAGTGTGTGTCCCGACTGTGCGGAGATCTTGGCTCTTGTTATTACTGGTTGTGTAATAACGAAACTATATCATGATAGACTACTTAATTGTGTGTCCCGACTGTGCGGAGATCATGATATTCGAAGTGTCAAGATAGACTACTTAAGTGTGTGTCCCGACTGTGCGGAGATCTTGACTCTTGTTATTACTGGATGTGTAATAACAAAACCATATCATGATAGACTACTTAATTGTGTGTCTCGACTGTGCGGAGATCTTGACTCTTGTTATTACTGGATGTGTAATAACAAAACCATATCATGATAGACTACTTAATTGTGTGTCCCGACTGTGCGGAGGTCATGATATTCAAGTCTATTTTCATGACGAGACTACATTAACTTGTGTGTCCCGAAGTGCGGATGTCATGATAAACTTTTGATATTTAATACTCACTCGCTAAGAGGGAGTGTTAAGATATAGCTTCATTCGTATTGTTATTATACATACATATATATATATATATATATATATATATATATATAATACAATATTAATAATAAAGAGTTGTGATATTTATATTATATTATTATCATTATTATATTATTAATATAGTAATGATAATATTATAATACAATGATATATATTATATTATTGTTATAGTTAATTATATATTTATGATGGTTATAGTAGACAATTATGGTTATTACCATAATTGTCATATTATATTATTATATGGTCATGACTCTTCATGACATGACTATTCATAAGATATAAATATATATCAATGGCTGGTGAAAAGATCAATCACAATGGTAATCTATTTCACTACGGCACTCTGATATATTCTCTATAGGACAATCCAGATTTCATAACAGAGCTTTGTGTCCCGAATCTCCTCAATGTATGATGTGACTTGAGGAGAAATGGAGTTTTGGTACTTATTAATGTATTGATACTTCATTTTCTTCTTCTCCTTGCCCTTCGAAGGAACAGCTTCTTCTAACATAGCAAGCTTGTGTGCATGAGACACTGTTACATGGAAATCCCAAAGTGTGAGCACATCTTCATTTGATGGATCCATAGAAGGCTGATTTGAGACACAAAGTGCGTGGATCTGAAAGTGTGCAAGTGAGAAATAGGATTGGAGAGTTTTTGAGCAGCAAAGGGCAATAAATTTTGGGCAAAATCAACTCTTTAAAAGTGGGTTTTCCCAAGGGTACTGCATATGAGTGGACATCAAGTTTGGAGCAAATAAAAGGGGTGAATATGCACATATATACAAAAAGGAAGTTCATTTACTCATAGGTGGGGTTTTTATGTCCCACTACAAGTTATCTGGAAGGCTCTTGATGCATAAAAAAGGGATTTTTAGTCCATTTGCAGCCTCGGGTAAAGCGAGAAAAGTGTGCAAAACACTTTAAAAAATGGGTTTTTTAGCTTGCATTGTATAAGGGAAATACTTGCTCTTTTTTGGAGTGGTTCATTACTTCGAATGGGGTTTTTAATCCCAATTGCATATGCAACCATGATGAAGTTCTTGCATATGCAACTTAATAGAATGATTGAGACAGAAATAGAAAGAACAACAACTAAAAACAAAAACATACAAATTTGAAAATGAAATGAAAGATTTGCATAAACAAGAACAAACATAAATATATACAAAAACTTGGAAAGAAAGCCCTAGAAATATACAAAACAAACTTACCTCCTCTTGAGAAATGCAGGGGAAACAATCTCTCAAAATCTTGAAGAAAATCTGTATCAAATCCAAGAGATTTCGGATTTAGCAAAAGATCTCAAGATTGGAGTTATATAGGCAACAAAATTGACCAAATCCTCTTGTCAAATTAATGCACATTCGAGTCAAGAACAATCTCTTAACAAGTATTGATGGTTGAGAATTAAAATGCACATGAATAGCAACAAGAAAGACTTTGTCAAACCTGCAAATTGAATTCCTTGTAATGGAGATGCAATGCAAGCTCAAAACGGCACTATGACGAGTAGAATTGCAGTTTTTGTTGATGAATGCAAGCTGCAATCTAATGTTTTTGCCCTAGAATGGACTTTTAGCTCAATGTTGCAAGTTTAGATGCTTGCACTCACTCCTTCAAATGTCGTTTTTAACCAAATGATGCCCTAGACGGTCTGTTTGGAGCAATACGCAAGTGTCACATGTAATTTTAATATGTGCAATAGAAGCCAAAATCATCGTCTAACATTGTAAGAGGAAAACGCAGCACAATAAGGACTCAAAAACGGGTTTTAAATAACCCTTTACATGCATTAAAATGCCATGACGTGCCTTGGACAAGCATTTACACACATTGTCTTGCATAAAAAGATATGTAAATACCTCTAAAATACCCACTTAGCTGAAGACAGGCTATTAGAAGCAAAACGCATATATATTGGATATGCGAAGGCACTCAAAATTGCCACCAAGGAGCCCTTGACCAAAAATGCAACTATAAAGACAAATGACGGGCTTGAAATATCCATTTGCATGTGTTTTAATGGCTTTCAACAAATGCAATTTTGTCAAAAATTTCCACCTATGAGTCTTTGATACAAAACACAGCATATAATACCTTCACACATATTTTTGAAGTGTGTTTGCATGCCCCAATATACATAATGGGCCTTTAGGAGGAAAACGCATATGTTTTAATGTATATTAAAACATGTAAATGGCTTCAAAATCACCACCATTAACCTAGACGAGCCATTTAGGGTCAATTACATATTATAACTTTGATTTCACAACACGTAATACTTATCAAAAACACCACCATGGACTTATAAAGATGAAATACATATCAAAGCTTGACTTAAGACATTCAATCGCATTAAAAAACGCCACCCTTTTAATGTTTTAAACACATATGGGTATTCTCATAAGCAAACTTTAAAAGAGAAAACTTGTAATCAGAGTTTAAAAACCCACCTTCACATTATAAACTCGTTTAAAGTTCATTAATCCTTATACGAATATACAAAGATGGAGTTCTATTTCTATTTTACATGTAAATAAACCTGTAATGTTATGCAATGGTCAACAAAAAATCCACTTAAGCGAGTTTTTAATTAAAGAATAATGATATGCAGTCAGGCCTAAAAAGCCCACCTACTGAATGATTAATTCTTTAATATCTTTTGATAGACAACTCTGTTTGAGACCTAAGATAGCTCAAAATGGGCGGAATTTAAAATGCAACATTCATAGGGCAAAAACAAAACTAAAAACAAAGCACACGACCAAGAAAAAGTACAAAAAGACTTGAAGGTTACCAGAAATCAAGCACTTGCAGTCAGGAAAGAAAAACACGTTCTAGCAAGCAAAAAGGTGATAAGCTTGACAGGAACCTTCAAAAACAATGCAGAAGACATGAAATTTTGGACAATTCAAAGGATAACCAATTGTCTTTACAATGCATCATTCAGAACACCTAAACTCAGGGGAAACACCTACGAATTCATGAAAAAATTGCGTAGGGTTGTCCAATTTTGTGATTTCAAAATTGAGGACAACAACCTCCTTAAAATGATTTTGGGCTAGCAATGCTTATATATATTTTCAACCATTTTTAAGTAGCTTATAAAGTGAATTATCGCTAATACTTCCATCGTAAACAGTCCTACCTCAGCCAAAAGGATCTTATAGGGGATATAATTTGACTTTGAGACTACTAGTGATTTAATGTTTTTGGATTCTCACCAATGCCTTTAATAATTTTAAGGCATGGAGTTCTCCTTTAGCAATGATGTAATAGTCATTTAGGGTTTCCTGTTAATCAGACAAAAAAAATGCATTGAAGCAGTAAATTGAACCCTGTGTGAACCCATAGTTGATTCCACTCAGTACCCAGTTCCAGCACAACTCACAGCTAGAAACGGCCAGTTTTCAGGCCAATTTGGTAGCGTAGAATGCTATAAAGCTCCATAACAGAACACCAAAGACCAATTAGAGGCAATCCATTGTATCTGCCAAGTCTTTAAGGCAGCATCGGATTGTGATAAGCTGATCCCTAGGAAGTTCTTGTAAGCTGATTACAAGGTAGGTAAGAATTGTTTCTTCATATGACCCTTCTTGTCGTGACGATCAACCAGGATGCTCTTAACTTTTATGCAGAGAGGTATCTCGTTCTCCCTCATCCCTCTTCTCTTGGCTCCGTAGTTGATTCTTTCTTAAAAAGTATCCTACTATTCACAGAATTCTTTCCATTGACTTTCAACTCTGTGAATGAGTACTCATTTCTTCTGTGACTTCTTTAGCCTCCTCTACATTAAAAGAGACGCATTAAAAAATAATAATCTTAAAAGTTAAAACAAGCGGGCTCACAAAACAAAAGCACACCAGAGAGAAGGAAGCTGGTATGGTCGTCGTTCCTTTTTACACTCCTAATGTCGTTTGTAAGGTATGACTTTGAGTTATTTAGCGATTCGTAGGCATAAATAAAACTTTTGTTTCTTTCTCCCTTTGTGATTTCGTGCATAAGACTCGACACTTTGGTGCATTGCTTTCTCGTTTTAATATATGTATCCATGCATTCCCGCTTCAAATGCCGTTTCAAAGCCATTGGGCCCGGAATGGCATTTAACCTGAAATCCAAGGCCGACCTCACCAAATACGGAGTCTCACTGCACACATTTGAATTTACGCCTAGATCTTCTTCGAAGAGAATTCTGATCGATCGTAGACATCAGTACGGTTCCAGCTTTTATCTTCCTTTTCAATCACAATGTGATGATGATTCTCAGTGATAGTAATGGAGCAAACATATAATAATGTAACCTGGTTTCACATCACCCTTAACACAATAAATCGATGTTGCAAGGCTATGGCGTAGCAATTATGGTGGCATTTAAACTGATCCAAATTTAAACAAGTGCTTTCAAGCATGAAACATAAGCTAAAAATTATAAGTGGATCTTTTGCCAAGAAATTTTATGTATATATAGACATAAAAGACCATTCATGTAACATATGCTACAAATTCTCTGAAGATTCGAATACCGATAAATTTGAAAAGGGTTCTCAAAAAACCATTAAAACAATGAATGCAAACAATAGAGAATTGAGAGAAATAGGATCTATACTTATTGGACACGTTATGAGAAATCCTGAGTGGGAAGTTTGAAGAAGGGCGGAGGGGGCTTGATAATCAAAGCGAGGCATATTGATAACTGTCGCATGCTTCTCCCATGGTGGAATGTCTGTCTTTGTTTCTTCCTCTGCAAACTCTTGAGCTTGGAATTGCACAGAATCCTCCATTTTACCTCCCAGCGAAATACACACAGCAGTCCGAATGTTTGACGAACGGGAACAATCAGGATAGCTTTTTACAAACTTAATGAACGAAGAATATTAATGACGTCCACGAGACCATCAGTGTAAGCGACTATAAGAGTACAGCCTTACACTAATTTCAGTCTTTTTCAGTCATTCTTCTCAATGAAACTTGACGATTAAATTAGTCATCTCTTTGATCTTATCTTTCTCGAATAAACTGCACATGCTGCCATCTTTCTAGATGTCCCAACCCTACTATTAAAAATAATAATAATGGTCTGGAAAGATTTTGATTGATGGTGGTCATTGGAGCAAGTTTCAAATAACCCTAATTGTTAGCGTTAGCATTTTGGTAGGACGGCACTTGCTACACTTGAGGTTTGCATGAGAGTAAGTTTGCTTTTGATTATTGTTGGATTCCTTTTCATTTCCTTGATTTTTCTTATCTTTGTTGCCTTGTTATGCATGTGGAAGACTGGTTTGGTGATTGTTGCTATTAATATATCTATTGTGGCCTTTGGCTCTTCTATGTGGTAAAATGGACGAGAAGTCCCATACTCTAGATAGCGAAAGCCTTCAAGGCAATGAGAAGTTGTTTTTACAAAAAAAAAAGTATTTTTCTAAAGTGGTTTTTGGTGAGGTTAACCCTATCTCTATTTCTGTTAAGTTTGTGATGGTCTACGACAAGGGCAATGGACAAGGACAAGAAAATTGTGGAGGACAAGATAAGCATCCCCCTTCTCCTATTAAATGCTTCATCATTTTCCCTAATAAGGAAATGGTGGAGGTCATTTCTTCAACATCTAATAGACTAAAAATTACTTTTATTTTATTTGTTTCTTTGGATTATTTGATAGTTCCTTCATGTAAAGTATTAAATGCCTAGATTTCTAATGTCTAGAATAAGAAGATGGGGTTTCAGGTTTCATTTTGTCATATGATTTAGAAGGGGTTATTTCTATTATTTTTCAACTCTCGTGAGATGCAAGCCAACATGATCAAAAAATAATTATGGTCGATGGGTAGTTCCTTTCGTACCATTATTTCATCCCCTAATATCATTAGGGATGAAGTTTTAGCTTTTTCGAGCCCTAGATGGTTTATTGTGAAAGATGTTTATGTTGCAAGGTGTCTGCCCTTGGTCTCCTTGTGTTGTATATCGCAATGCTCATATTTGTGACATGTCTTAATTGCCTCTTGTAGATTTTATAAGTTTAGTGGTTGTATCGAGCATTAACTTCGTCAATCTTTTGGTGCAACAACAACCACAATTGTAACAAATGGTATCAGAGCTTGGTCACAAGTTCAAAGCCCTTGCTTGCGCTTTGGGGGGGGGGGGGGGGGGGGGGAATTGTTGCAAGGAGTGTTCCCTTGGTCTCCTTGTGTTGTGCAGCACACTGCTCATGTTTGTGATATAGCTTAATTGCCTCCTATGGATTCTATAAGTCTAGTGGTTATATCGGGCATTGACAAGGTTGATCTTTTCGTGTAATGACAACCACAATTGTAATAGTTTCCCCCATACTTTGGGCCTTTCAACATTAGGATTGAGGAGACAAAGGGCATCTTACCACAGTGGGATGTGAAGGTTCTAGTCTCCTTAGCCCCTAGTGTCGATACCCCAGACCTACTTAACAAAGAGCTTGGCTTGAGCACTTACTCTTGCCCTGTTGAAACCCTTGGAGGCCTTAATGTGTGCTTCTTGTGTTAGCGTGAACATTGAATATGTCCTATGGGGGAGTATTCTAGCATTACTAGAGTGGTCACATGTGTTCATGATTGTGTTTGTCATTAATGTCAACATACTATTTATACTAAAGATTGACAGAGTAGCAGACAGAGTTTGAGTTAGCGCACATATTGGATTGCAAATAAGGTCATGCGCAGTTGAGGACGTGTTTTACATAGTGTCCTGATGACATGGTAAAGAGAGCATATGAAAAGTCAAAGAATGGTGACAGTTATAAGAGATCTAATGAAGACTATATTTTGGCAGAGTTCCTGAGAAGCAATTTGTGATGATTGGATTATAACTCCTAACAGTGATAAAATCTGGACAAGCGAAGTTATACGAGGTTGAAGACATTGTGAAGGTGATCTGACTAAGTCAGCATAGTCATAGGTTGCACGTGTGAATATTTATTAAATTTGTGAGCCGAAAATATTATGTAATTATTAAATTAATATGCAACATGCATTGTTTTATATTTTGTAATTGATAGAGCCTAATTGGCCCACTCAATTATGAAATATTGGGCTTGGTATAAAGGAAGGATTGTTTCCTTGATAATGTAGTAATAATTGTAACAAATATAAGTTGTGAAGTGCGAAATAATGTAAGCGATCTAAGGGATTATTATGTGATGCAAAGTTTGCATATCTAGTATTGAGATCCAGGAAGTAGTTGGTGCAACAGAGGCACGGTCAGAAGAAAGAGGAAAGAGTTGCTGAGATCTATTATATTTGGTATTATCATGTTTGGGATAATACAAAGATCAGTTGTACAGTGAGATCAGTGGTCTTTCCCTTGAATTTGTTTGGATAGTGTGTCCTTCTACCTTCCACAACTCCTTCATAGGGTTGGAATCTCCTCACAAGGATTCAAAGTCTCCTCGCAGAGATTGATATGTATTGAAAGTGTTGCATAGACTCCTAATAGGGTCCATCCTCTCACAAGGAACTTTTATATTAGTACATCTTATCTAGATACCATCCCCACTGGGGTTTACTCTCTGATCAAGAGGTTCCCTAGTTAATAAATATGGTGTTATTGTGTATGGTTATCCTTTTATGGTTATTATTTATGGTAATCTCATGTTCATATTTAATAAGGTTATTAAAAGTTATTTTAATCAAATAACTGATTCTAGCCCCCCCCCCCTCACTCAGTTATCTTGGTGGACTTTACTTTGTGATAATTGGTATCAAAGCATCAGGTCCTTGAAGGAGAAGCTTAACAGCTTAAAGAGATCCATGGAAAGCCATTTTAGAAAAGAAAGTCTTAAGTTTGATGGAGTTAACTATGACAACTAGAAAGACAAGTTGAAGACACATTTGTTATGTTTAGGGCCAGGATATTGGTTGATCACTAAAAATGAGAAAACTATCATTGAAGAAGACAAGATTGAGGATTGTACTGAAAAAGAAAGAGATCTATTCATGTGTAACATACTTCATAGAGAAGCACTTTTTTTAACTCTTCCTGAGAATGAGTATAGTCAGGTAAAATCTTTAAAAATATCTCATGAAATTTGGTTAGCTTTGGAATCTACTTTTGAAGGTGATAAGCAAGCTAAGAGAATCGGATTGCAAAATTGGATATGTTTATTTCAAGAGGCTAAAATGATGGAAGATGAATCTGTTAGGAGTTATATTGGCAGAATATCATAAATTGTTGTAGGAATCAAAGTTTGTGAAGGAAATAAGGATGAAGATGAGATTATATGGAAGATCTTGAAAACTTTGACTCTAGCATTTAAGCAGACAATGCAGATGATTGAACAAGTTATACCTTGCACTAAGAAGTTTACGAGAGAGACTCTTCTTGGAAGATTGGAAGAAGCATAGACAAGTCTAAAATAATCTGGAGATTTTCCCAGGATTGAAACTGCTTTTAGCGCACTTGGTGTTCGCCCTACTTTTTCTAAGAGTGCTAGTATTAGTGGAGATTATGCTAGCAGCAGCAGATCTAAATCTGAAGAAGATGGAAAGATTGAAGAAGGAATTTCCTTACTTGTGAAAAGAGAACCAGAAGGTAAGAAAATCTTTAAATGTTAGACTTGTCAAGAATATGGTCATTTTGCTTCTAAATGTCTAAAGAGAGTGAAGAAATACAAGAAGAACTTTAAGCCTAAAAGAACTAAAGAATGTTACTATGTGAATGATGAAGAATTTGAAGCTAGTATGGAAAAATTCTTAAGTGAGAATGATAATGAAAGTGATGATATGTGATTTGTTGCAATAAAAGAATAAAATCTTGAAAAATATGTCAAAGAAGAAAAAGCTTTGGTGTCACAAGTTGAGAAGAAAATTGATTGGATCATAGATTGTGGTTGTTCACATCATATGACCGGTGATATGAATAATTTTGTCAAGTTTAGCAACTATGATGGAGGAATTGTTAGAGTTGGAAATAATGCATCGTGTCACATAAAAGGAATAGGATCTATTACTCTTGATGGAAAGACTAACACTGGTGATGTTTACTTTGTAGATAGATTGAAACATAATCTTTTAAGTGTTGGACAGCTAGTTGACAAGGGTTATCAGGTATGGTTTATAGAAAATACTCGTATTATCAAGGATAAGGATGGTAAGATGATTGGTACAGGCACAAGAACTAGAGGTAATGTTTTTCAGTTGAATCATACTGAGATGACATGTTTTATTGCTAAAGTTGATGATAGTTGGTTATGACACAAAAAAATTTGTCACGTAAACTTTGATAAAATTTTGAAAGAAAGCACTACATTTGCAATAAGATATTTGCCTAATATTGTGAAACCTACTAACATGGTATGCAAGGAGTGTGTTATGGAAAAACAAAAGAGAAGTTATTTTCCCAACAAAAAGTTCACCACAACAACAAAATTGGAGATTGTTCATACAGATTTGAGTGGTCCTACAAGAACAAGAGGATTCCATGTTGAAAGTTATTTCATTATTCTTGTTGATAAATTTACTATGATGATGTGGGTAGCATTTCTTAAAGAAAATTTAGAAGCATTTGAAAAGTTTAGATTGCTTAAAAATAGAGTTGAGAATGAATCAGGAATGAAGATTAAGTGTATAAGATCTGATAGAGGTGGAGAATTTACTTCAAATGAGTTTAACACTTTTTGTGAAGTAAATGGCATTAAGATACAACTTTCAACCCCTACAACACCCAAGAAAAATAATATTGTTGAAATAAGAAATATGTCTGTAACTAAGGCAACAAGAGCAATGTTGTTTGAGAATGATGTCGTGAAGATGTTTTTGAGAGAAGCGATAAATATAATAGTGTATACAATGAATAGAGTGCATATCAAAGAAGATACTAACAAGACTCCTTATGAATTATGGTTTGGACATGCACCATCAGTAAAGTACTTTAGAATCTTTGGAAGTAAGTGTTACATTAAAAGAGATGATGACATTGGGAAGTTTGATCTGAGAAGTGATGAAGGTGTCTTCCTTGATTATTCATTGAAAAGAAAAGCATATAGATATTTTAATCAGAGGACTAAGACTATTGTTGAGAGCGCAAATGTTAAAGTGGATAAAAAGTTCAAAATTCAGGAAATAGTACTTGATTATGATTCAAATGAAGAAGCTTATCCTAAAACTAATTAAGAGAATGTTGGGTTGTTTTATGAAACTAACAATGATTTCTAGAATCAGATTCAAGATGAGGAACAAATAGAAGAACCAAGATCTAAAGCAAGAGTTGAAACAGTAACACCTAACAAGAGTTTGATAAAGAATCACCCTGTTGATCAGATTGTTGGGAGCAAAGACAAAGGATTTATGACAAGAAATAAGGTACATGAAGAATTGTGTTTGATTTCTCAAATTGAACCTAAGAATACTGATGAAGCCTGCAAGGATGATCATTGGATTAAAGCAATGAAGGAATAATTGGATCACATTCAGAAGAATAACACTTGGAAATTGGTCCCCAGACCTAAGGACAAAAATGTTATTGGAACTATATGGGTTTTCAGAAACAAGATGAATGAACAAGGCGAAGTTGTAAGAAACAAAGCAACACTGGTATGTAAAGGATATTTGTAGCAAGAAGGTATAGATTATGAAGAAAAATTTGCACCTATTGCAAAGAATTGATCCAGTAAGGATGTTCTTGGCTTATGCAGCTCATAAGAAATTCAAAGTGTATCAAATGGATGTGAAGTCAATATTTTTGAATGGTGAATTAGAAGAAGTCTACATTGAGCAACTTGATGGTTTTTCTTTGACTCAAGAAGGAGATATGGTCTGCAAGTTGAACAAAGCACTATATGGATTAAAACAAGCACCTAGAACCTGGTATGCGAGGTTGGATAAATATTTGGAAAATTTGGGATTTACAAAAGGTACTACAGATAGTAACTTGTCTGTAAAAGAAATTAAGAATGGTCTATTGATTGTTGTTATTTTTGAGGATGATATAATCTTTGGAGGTGACGATGAAGCAAGCAATAAATTTGTTGATGAATGAAGAAGGAATTTGAGATGAGCATGATTGGAGAAATGAAATTTGTTTTGGGTTTGCATATTGTGCAAAACAGTGATGGTATTTCTTATCTCAAAATAAGTATCTGAAAGACTTATTGCAGAGACTTGGCTTGGAAAATTGTAAGCCTATTGGTACACCTATGGTAACTAGTCATAAGTTATCTAGCAAAGATGAGACACATGTAGTTGAACAAAGAAAGTACAAATCTATGACTAGAGATTTGCAATATCTGACTCATGAAAGATCAGATATAGCTAATGCAGTTGGAATTGTTGTGAGATTTCAAGTTGATCCTAAGGAATTACATTACGCAACAGTAAAGAGGATATTCAGATATTTGAAAGGTACAACTGATTTTGGGTTGTGATATGATAGATCAAATGACTTTACCCTATGTGCATATACAAATGCAGATTGAGGAGGTAGTATGGATGATAAAAAGACTACAAGTGGTGGAGCATTTTTTCTTGGAGGAAGACTGGTTTCTTGGTTAAGCAAGAAACAAAATTGTATTTCATAGAGTACAACAAAAGCAGAGTATGTAGCAGTAACAAATAATTGTATTCAGATAATATGGATGGAATAAATGTTGAAGGATATTGGAATTGAGTTTAATGAACCAGTTATCATACATTGTGATAACACCAGTACAAAGAGTATGTCTGAGAATCCCATGTTATATTCAAAGACAAAACATATAGAGATAAAGTATCATGTTGTGAGAGAAAAGGTTTTCAGACTTGAGTATATCATCACAAAGGAGCATATAGCAGATATTTTTACAAAGCCTTTACCTAAGGATACATTTGAGTATTTGAGAGGTATGCTTGGGTTTATGCCCCAACCTACTTTTGCGTAGTAATGCATAAAGTTGCATCATTCCAGTGGTACAGAGTGTAATACCCCAAAAATGGGTTAAGGTTCATTAACCTCTTATATCGACAATTCAAACGAAATCAACATCAAAGTCTTGACCTAAGGCACATCTAATCATCAAAAATCTAATTGATTCTTATCTAAATTTTGCATCTGAGAATATTCCTAAAATATTCATAATTATTTAATTATATTTAATTTAGTTATAATTTGACAATAAAATTACATTTATCCTAAGTTTGATTAATTGAATATTTTCATATTTAATTAATTAGATTTAATTCTGCCACTTAATCATTTAATTTAATTTAATTATTCTTAATTATTATTATTTAATTTTGACAATAAATCAAAATCATACTATGAAATTAATTAAATCCTTATTTAATTAATTTAAATATAATTGTCAATATTTTATAATATAGTTTAGAATATTCCTTATTATTCTATTTTTTTTAATTTAATTATTATTTGGTGATAAAATCACATTTTATCCTAAGTTTGATTGATTGAATATTTTCATATTTAATTAATTAGATTTAATTATGTCACTTAATCATTTAATTAAATTTAATTACATTTATTCTTAATTATTATTATTCTACTTTGACAATAAATCAAATTCTACTATGAAATTGATTAAATTCATATTTAATCAGTTGAAGCTAGTTGTCAAGATTTAATAATTTAATTAGTATAAAAGTTTGATTAAAATAATTGATTAACCAATAAATTAGTTATTTTCAATTCAAATTCAGTTAAGTTGAGGATAAATCACTTTATTTATTTAATTAATTTATGAATTATCTATGCACATTCAAAGAGCAGTTCAACTTTAAATCAAAAAATCTAATTCAAAGTTGTCTTTTGGAAACTCAACATCAAAATTGAGTTCTAAATTCTGATTTTAAGTTAAAAAGTGTATTTGCATGATTTGCATGATTTTCATGAGTAAACTTATTCTGATTCTCTGATAACTCAAAAATCAAGTTGAGTTCATCAGGAGTGATTTATGGCTTTTCTCATGCACCCCTTAAGCCTTGGATTTCTATATAATCAAACTCAATCCTTCATAATGAATCAATACAAGAATTGCACAATTGTTCTAGCGAATTTACATCCCTTTGGAGAATCAACTTTTGAGGAGTTATTGTGAGATTTTCATTATTGTTTTGATCATAGCTTTGCATTCATTTTTTTATATCAATTCATATCATTCTTAGATTAAATCTGCATATCATATCATTTTCAATTCATTCTAAATCAGTTTCATATAGTTTTTCATATTATTGCATAGAAAATACAAAAAAATAGATTAATTGCATTTCATACAGTTTTCATCTTTTGCTTTCAAATCCTTTGTTTAGGTATTGCATTGTCACTGATCTCGATCTGATCTGAGAATTATACTCATACCTACTAGAAGGCAGTAAATTGCATGATTAGCAGAGATCCATATTTATTTCAGATTTATTTAATTTTGCTAATCTCTAATATTTTACTGAAGTGTTGTGTTGCAGCTACAGGTACACAAAATTCACACACACATTTATGGTGCCCACCGTGTGGCCCTAAAAAGGGTTTCCATTCTATTCTACCAAATTTCTATCATTTTTCTCAAATCCACAACTACAAGGTTAATTTTCCTGAGTTTTGTGATAAATTTCTGGGCTATTTTTCTAGAAATCTGAATGGTGTTTTTATTGGTACATGCACATATAAAATGATACAGATCCAAAATTTATATTTTTGGAAAGGTATTTGAGTTATCTTCATTTGGGGTTGGTTTGGATTAATTTCATTTTTATTTGCAAAAGTTATGCTCATTTTAGTGAAGACTGGTCTTAACCTAATTTTATGAAATCTGACTGATATTTTTATTGGTACATGCACATATAAAATGATACAAATCCAAAATTTAAATTTTTGGAAAGGTATTTGAGTTAGTTTTCATTTGTCATTGGTTTAGATTAATTTTATTTTGTTTTGAAAAAGTTATGATCATTTTAGTTAAGACTGGTCTGAACCTTATTTTATGAAATCTGACTGATATTTTTATTGGTACATTCACATATGACATGATGTAGATCCAAAATTTATATTTTTGGAAAGGTATTTGAGCTAGATTTCATTTGGCATTATTTTGGATTCATTTTGTTCTGATTTGCAAAAGTTATGCTCATTTTAGTGAAGACTAGTCTGAACCTGATTTTATGAAATCTGACTGATGTTTTTATTGGTACATTCACATATGATATGATACAGATCTAAAATTTATATTTATGAAAATTTATTTGAGTTAGCTTTCATTTGGAATTAGTTTGGATTAATTTTTTTTTTATTTTCAAAAGTTATACTCATTTTAGTGTAAACTGATTAGAATCTGATTTTTTATGACAACGGGTTTTTTGATTATCAAATGACATATTATCTTTGACTAACCTGATTTTTCTACCACGTGGGGGTTGAAAAGTTGTGTTTCTTTTCTGGTGGATATTTATAATAGTGAGTTTTATGTATAAGAATAGGTAAGTTTTTCATAACATTGGTTTGTAGGTGCAGGTGTAGGTACGTCCTGTGGGTACAAAAGATAGAAGACAAATGCTAAAAAATTGCTAAAAACTCAGGTAAAAATATACTAAGTGCATTGTGAGGATTACAGGTATTCTTCTTATCTGATAACACTTCACTTTGTATTCTTAAAATGAATCTCTCATGTGTTTGGCTTGAGTTTTTACATGCTTTCATACGAGTTTGTGCAAGTGAATGCTTGTGTCTAAACCTTAAGTATTGATAAACAATCTTAGAGTACTTTTTGATTAACCTTGTTAGTTAAATTGGGTTGTTGGACTTGCTTCTTTTAATCACCCATCATTCAACCCTTTGGATGCAATGTCAGCACCATATTCAGGGGATGGGTCTACCTAAAAAAGTGTTGAGTGTTCCACAAAGTTTTTCCCATTTTGTGCTTTCTTGACCTCATTAGTGTTCTAAGGTGTGGACTCACTTTGAGTTTGTGTGAGGAGTTAAATACACCACTTTGTGGACTCACCTCACATTTATTTGAAGGGTTAAATGTACCACCTTTAGTGCTTTCGAATATTTTTGATAGATTTACTTTCTAGCATCTCTATGAACACATAGTAATTAGGCCCTATGAACACTATTTGTGATTCTTGAGAGATCGGGTTCCTAGTGAAACCCTTCTTGACGAAGGAATCCTTGTAGGTAGGGAGGATACTAAGTGTGTCTCACATTCTACTTGATCTATGCATCTTCCCTTATTGATTGATACATTCTCTCTCTGGAGAGGTTGATAGATCACGTAGGGTTGATATCATAGATCTTGGTGAGATAATCTTAGTCTTAGCGTGTCAGATTTATTTGTTTGCTTTTTCTGGGTTAAAAGTGAAAAGGCTAGGGGAATATGCTCTATTTCCTTTTTGGCTAGTATCAGAAACTCAAATCCTTAGATCTAGAGCCAAGTCCCCTTTTGGTATACTTTTGTGAGTCACCTTTAGAGAGGGTTAACCATAGTGGACAATCCCTTCACAGGGTAAATTGCATTGACGGAACCTCAAGCGGTCATAGCCATTTTTTGTTGTGGTAGTGACAACCGCTATATAAAAATCCTTGTGAGAGAAATCCTCACGGGTGTGTTTTATTGTGGGTTGTCAGATCTCCCCAGCAGATCCTGATTGATTAAATTCTCAGACTGTGTCAAAACCCTGGTGCGTCAGGATTGGAGTTCACCCCTTGAATCATAAAAGTCACAGGGTCAGACCCATACTAAAAACCCTAGAGAGGCCAACTTTTTCATTTTTAGGGTGCATGTGCGTTATTGAAAAACATTTTTGGAACATACACAATTAGCACTCCTAGTGATTAGCACAATTTGGTCAATTGATTGCTCATGCACAGGGTTGCTTTTGCCCTTGCCCATTGTTTTCAGACGTGCTTGATTTCACTTGCTTGTTGTTCTATGTGTTTGCTATACCAAAAATTTCCAAAAATTTGGACTTGAAAATTGCAAAACAAACATGAAACTGGAGTACTATTGAAAATCTGGATAAAACTTGCAAGAATCCTTTTCTGGTGTCATTTCTAGTTCCCTTTGGTCAGTTTGGGTCAAATCTTAGGTGCTATGACATGTTTCTCAACATCCAAATGAACGTAAATGGTATGACTCTTGGTCTTCTTTCTTCCACATCTCTCATGTCTTTCTAGTCTCCCATTTTCATCTTTTCTCTTCTTCATTCACGATCTTTCCTCTTCTTCCTAAACTCTTCAGGTCTTCTTGATTCTTTTCCTCTTATTATCTAGTCTATCTTCTATACATCTCTTCTTTCATTTCCATGCTTGATTCCTCCTCTTCCAAAACCATGAATTTCAGCTATCTTGTTATGGAACCTCTCTTGACAATAGATGATCTTGAACTCATTGCTCAATTTGAAGAGTCTTGTTCCTCCAATAGTCTTCCTAGATATTGCACAGTTGATGAATTCATGACAAAAATAAGAGCAAAATTGATTGAATCAGAGGCCTTTGATAGGATCATACGCATGATTCTGTCATGATCTCCCTCTTCCAAACATTTTTCATCTTCTAAATATTCTCATCCTTCCTCATCTTCCAAGTCTTACCATGGCTCTTCTAGACATTACTCATCTTTTGAGTCTTCTTTCTCTGCTGAGTCTTCACCTTCCTCTTCTCCACGATCTCATCTCTCTTCTACTCCTCCCAAGAATCTTACTTATTTTCCCTAGACATACCATAATGAGCAACATGCCCATTCTTGTGATACCTCTTCCATAAAGAGTGACACACCCGTCTTTGATAACTTTGATGACTATGATGATGGAAAATGTAGTGATACCTATGACACCTGTATTCCTAAGAGTTATCCTAGTTGTGTGCTCATGCTTATTGGAAATGGATCATCACATTGGATAGATCGTGATGGTGATCCATATGATGTTGATTTTAAAAGAGACTTTGATGATTTGTGTGAACAATACCTCGATGATACATCTACTTCTATTGATGATGAGAAAGCTTTCCATGCTGATTTCAAATGTCAATACTACAAGAATGTCCCTCTAAGAATTCTCATGCTGAAAATAAAGATTACACTCTTAAGCAAGGTCATATTAATGTTGAACCTTTGTCTTGTGATGGTTCCCTTCCATCCCCTACTTCCTTCGATATCCATGCATTTCCTAAAGCTTCCAAGTCTTTCGAATCTTTCACAAACTCTTCATCTGACATAAGTCCTAATGCTTTTCATGTTGTTCCCTATAGTTATTCTAAAGGGCTACCTCTTAAAGATACTCAAGCTAACCTTCACTTGGCTACAAATAATTTTAATAATGCTAAACCTAAAGAGCCTAAGCCTATATTTGCTATAATGCCTACTTCAACTAATCCTTCCCCATCTCTTCCCAAATCTTCCATACAAATCCAACATGCTTCCTTGTCTTTAGAAGTGGCTCCATGTCAAGAGAACTCTAAAAATGATAAAGAAAAGAACATAAAGAAAGATCAAGATCAAAAAACCTTCATGTCATCCAATCCTTTTCATGATGTCTCTTATCCATTTCATGGTTCTTTTGATCCCGCACGCCCTTTCTCATTCATTCCACCATGTCTTAAGTCTTCTCCTACACAAGATCAAGCTACTACTTACACCGTTAAGCCTATTGAAAATCAAAATAGCCTTACCACACTTGCAATTTCCAAAGATGATACTTCCATTAAGGTTGGTAAAAATGGTGTTGTTACTTCCAATGTTAAGCCTATTGAAAATCAAGAGAAAAATTATGTGCTTATGCTATCCAAAGATCCTTGTCAAGATCAAAGCCTTCCATCTTCTTGCTCTACCACTCCATGTTCGCTTCCACTTTCTACTCCTCTCAACTCTTTGCAAGCTTTGAACAATCCTATCAAAGAAGGTGCTCATATTCAAGATGTTCACGTTTCTATTAAAAATTCTAATGCTCACTCTAAAGATGTTGATATCCTTGGTTGTCATATAGATGCTAAGGAACTTATTGATTATCCTTTTGCATCTTCTACTTCCATCCTTGGACCTCTTCCACCACTGTTAAGGACTTCACGTCTGCCTTCCATCTTGGGTCCTTATGTCCCTTCACTTTCCCCTCCTAACTCTCCTAATTCATCATCCATTTTGGGTCCTTATGTCCCTCCATCTCCTATCTTTCATCAAGATCAACATAGATGCATACCCTTAAATCCTTTTGATCCACCCACCCATCTAAACCAGTCATATTCTCCTTCTTCCACAAGTCCCAAGTCTTTTGGAAGTAACTTGAATGTTCAATACAAGAAAAAGAAGCAATACAAGAATCCATTAAAAAAAGAAGATCACCATGTCTCCTCTTACCGACATGGAAGCATGAAGTCAAAAGAGATATCTAAGAAAAAAATTACAAGACAAGTATGGGTTCCAAAATCCATCATTCAAGATATTCTCTCTAAATCATCAAAAGGAAATAAAAAGCCTAAGGCTATATGGATTCCAAAGTCACTCTTGAGAGAGTCTCATGTTGAGCAAAAAGTGAAGTTGACATTCATGCTTTCAAAGACTTCCACTTCATCTTCTTCCAAAAACATTCTTCAATTTCATGTGCCTAAACCACAACCTCTGCTAAACATTCACCATATTCCTTCACGTATTCCTTCATTCACACTTCCTCCACCCTCTCACCACCCTTCAAGGTGTATATCTATGTTGATCTTTCCTTCCTTTCCATCTACCCTTTCACAATCCTTCCATTCATTATCCTTCTACCTTCTATCTTTTTTCCTCATTTGCCTATTCCTCCTATCTTCCAGCCTCACTCACTTTACATAAACCTTATCCTCCATTTTTTTCTTCGATCTTCCTTTCCCTATCAACATCTTTGAGCATATCATTTTGAGTCCTTGGCATATTATGGTTTATCCTTTCAAGGAGAATTATCTAAAAAGTTTGCCTTCTTCCAAAAAAATCATAAAAATTAAAAAAATGAAAAAATGAAAAAAAAAATTGAAAATGTGCCTTGGTGAAAACTTGGAAATAGGCACCTTGGTAGCAAAAGTAAAGAGAAATAATTTTGTCCTATGGTGAAAATCACTCCCTTGTGGCGCCTTGGATAAGTACCATGATGAAAACCTAGCAATTAGGCATCATGTGTAATTCTTCTACATATTTCATCAATTCCATCTTCTCTCTTTGATCTTGACAATGTTGAACTATACACAAATATTTGGCTATCTTGTGAGCTATCTTATGATGATCTTGCTTTCATTCCCTTCATGTTTAGTCTTCATATTTATTTTCCTCCATTCATTCTAGCCTTTTGCTATCCTTTTCCCCTTTGGTCTTGATCCAATAAAAAAAGAGTAAAACACGATGCTATGAAGTCTCTTGACATGTCTACTCCTTTGGACGACATCTTTCCCTTATTTTGCATTACGCTTTTGTGACTTATCTTATGTTGATATTTCATTGCTTGTCCAAATGTGCTTATCATGACAATTTTTCCCTAGCTTGGGTACTTTTGAGGAGTTTTCCTTTGAGGATTTCTTCCCTTCATTCTCCTTCATTCTCTTGTCTTCTATCTCTTCCACTAGCTTGCTAATCCCTCTTGTTCTCCACCTTACTAGACATTGGGACTACACGATGTGATCTTGTTTGAGAGTTTGATGCTCATTATATCTGGGGGCATCCTTTGTACATACTTATTGGTACTACCTATTGAGGTTAAAAATCCCATCACTGAGAATCAAAATGCATGGACTTATTACTGATGGTGACTTCAGAGTATCTAGGTTGCAAGAACTTGAACTACTAGATAAGCAGAGACAAGCAGTGTATGATCATCTCAGAGTTTATCTAAAGAGAATGTGTAGAGGCTATAAAAAGAAAGTCAGACACAAATAATTTCAAGTTGGTGATCTAGTGTTAAGAGAGAATCCTAAAAATAATTACATAGAGAACACAAGGGAAAGTTTGAACCCAACTAGCTGGGATCCTTTGTTATCACTGCTACTTTTGGCTCTAGAGCCTATCAACTCTCAACGACTGATGAAGAATAGCTCCAAAAACTAATTAATGTTCTCCATCTGAAGAAATTCTATGCCTAAGGCATTCAGTTCATGAAAATGTCCTAAAAAAATTAAAAATATCAGAAAAAGTCTTTAAAAAATGAGCATCTTGGTGAAAACCTAGAAATAGGTGCCTTGATGATTCACAAAAAAAAAAGAGAAATTTTTTTAAAAATAGAAAAAAATAAAAATACAAAAACATCAGAAAAAAAAAAGAAAAAGTGCCTTAGTGAAAACTTGGAAACAGGCACCTTGGTAGCAAAAATAGAATCTCTACCAAGATGGTGAAAACCTAAAAACAGGCGCCGCTTGTGCAACAAATGCTCCATCTATCAGCGCAATCTTGGTCTTTCCCACTTTTCAGTGTGCTCTAGTCTGTATATATCCTTATTTTCAATAAAGTCAGTTTGTACACCAATCTGCAAAAGCATTTGTATCTTATCAATGTTCAAACTTGGGTGCAATCAATGTCATATCCTGAAGCCCTAAGTATCCTAGACGTGTCATGTCCAGTCAGAGTCTTTTGAAGCTTTATCTGAGTCAGTCCATCTGTTTCCTCTTCAGAAAGGGATTTTGTAATCAATCAAACAAATACAAAAAAACTAAAACAAACTGTGCTTAATGCTTTTATCTCCTAGTATGCTTACTGATTCACATTGAGATTTTTGCATATTTTGTCCTTATGAGCTTTCGATGATGTCTTTTGAAGGATTTAGAAAGTGATGATTGGGGGCAAAATCTTTTCTTTGATTTCTACTTGGAGTGAAAATCTAACAACTTTGGAAAATTTGGATTGATATGGTGTCCGTCTGTAAGAGCCTCTGTCTCGAATTGGATGGCCATGAGTACCTCGACCATTAATCCCTAGATGCTTCAAGGAAGTTTGATCTAACTTTGTCTTTTTGAGAGAACTCTTATCTCTACTGTGAAACATGATCTTACCTAAGGATGTGAATGATAAAGGGTCACTATGGGTAATTCACATGAGATTAAGAATGATCTCTAAACTGTTTGATGTGTTTGCAACGCAAGGCATACTCAGGTCATCACAATGTTTATGTTTTGATGCTTGTATAAATTGCTATATCAAAATGGACATGATATTCAGGTCAGCCTAGCATTTATGCCTTGGTGCTTATATCTAATCCGACATTTTGAAACTAAAATCGATATTCATATGCTCATAGTTGACTAACTAGTGGGTGTTGTATTGATTCTTGTGCCTTACGACATTGATATGTCTATGGTTTCCTAACTAGTGGGCATTGTATCAATTAAACTAGTTACCTAAGAATTCAATGATGATAAATGATTGACACATGATCAGTGACTAGGTCCTAAGTCTTAGGATTGCATGTTTGCATTTCACTTTGCATTTCTTTTTTTTGCATCTCATTTTGCACTTTGCATGATCTCCACAACTTGACACTCAAACAATTCTTCAAAACTATGCTAAACATCACACAAAGATTGAGCCTCACACGAAGGTCTTTTAACAAATCACCAAGCAGGTCCAACTGACTAATTTTGACATTTTGAACTCATTTTTCAGGATTAAAATTGAAATCTGAGATAGCTTATATTATCAACTGCTTGCATATTCAATCTTTTGATCGTCAACAAAATTCTAGTATTCAACTTAATTGATTATCTTATATCAAACTATCAAAATTTCAACTTGGTTAACCATTGTTAACTCATGGTCAAACCTAGTCAAACTTGGTCTCCAAGACCTCTAAATGATGCAGAATGCATTTTCAAATGTGTACAACCAATTCTCAATCAATTAAACATGCTTCTAAACTATTCAATGCTGACTCTTCTTGTCAGATTTTGATTTTCATCCCGAAGGGGGCATGGTATTGCATATCAATTTCAATCTGTTAAATCAATATCTCTCTCACAGTGATCAAGACAACAACCACGTCTAGTTACTGATTCATCAAAAGTCCTCTCACTTGGGGCAAATCTATCATTTCTTAGGGCATATCAGATTTATCAAAATCCATATCAATCTAGTTTCCTAATCTTTCAATCTTGTAAACTATATCATCTTTTTGTAACCATCGGTTCATTAGCGTTATTTCCTTGATTCTTCATAACTAAAGGATTCAAATGTGATACCAATATGATTCTTATTGACAATCAGGTCTAGAATCAGTCACTCACTTCTTCGTAATCATAAAGTTTAGAATCAAGTGTTTTGACACTTTTTCGTAATCATCGGTTCATCGTGGATATAATTGACATCCTCACAATTCTTGGTCAACCAAAACTCAAATTAGCTTTGCCAATCAATTTCTGTCTCGGAATCGGTTCATCTTTCAAACCAATCTCAGTTTCATACATCAGCATCATACATAGATTATTCTTTGAACCATTCTGCTTCGCACACTGATTCAAAGAGGGGCAAAATGTAATACCCCAAAAATGGGCTATAGGTTGATTAACCTCTTATATCGACAGTTCGAACGAAATCGACATCAAAGTCCTGACCTAAGGCACATCTAAACATAAAAAATCTAATTGATTCTTATCTAAATTCTGCATCTGAGAATATTCCTAATTATTTAATTATATTTAATTTAGTTACTATTTGGCGATAAAATTACATTTATCCTAAGTTTGATTAATTGAATATTTTTATATTTAATTAATTATATTTAATTCTGCCACTTAATCATTTAATTAAATTTAATTAAATTATTCTTAATTATTATTATTTAATTTTGACAATAAATCAAAATCCTACTACGAAATTGATTAAATCCTTATTTAATTAATTTAAATCTAATTGTCAATATTTTATAATATAGTTTAGAATATTCTGAGAATATTCCTAATTATTCTAATTTTTTAAATTTGATTATTATTTGGCGATAAAATCACATTTTATCCTAAGTTTGATTAATTGAATATTTTCATATTTAATTAATTAGATTTAAGTCTGCCACTTAATCATTTAATTAAATTTAATTACATTTATTCTTAATTATTATTATTCTATTTTGACAATAAATCAAATTCTACTACGAAATTGATTAAATTCATATTTAATCAGTTGAAGCTAGTTGTCAAGATTTAATAAGTTAATTAGAATAAAAGTTTGATTAAAATAATTGATTAACCAATAAGTCAACTATTTTCAGTTCAAATTCAGTTAAGTTGAGGATAAATCACTTTGTTTAATTAATTAATTTATGAATTATCTATGCACATTCAAAGAGCAGTTCAACTTTAAATCAAAAAATCTAATTCAAAGTTATCTTTTGGAAACTCAACATCAAAATTGAGTTCTAAATTCTGATTTTAAGTTAAAAAGTTGTCTTTGCATGATTTGCATGATTTTCATGAGTTAACTTATTCTGATTCTC
Organism: Chamaecyparis obtusa; assembly: GCA_027943335.1. NCBI lineage: Eukaryota > Viridiplantae > Streptophyta > Pinopsida > Cupressales > Cupressaceae > Chamaecyparis > Chamaecyparis obtusa. Next base: position 138,187 of record BSBK01012806.1, read on the forward strand.
TGATAACTCAAAAATCAAGTTGAGTTCATTGATGAGACATTTTTATGTCTCATTTTCTATCTAGTTTTATGGCTTGCACAAATACTCTTTTCATGTTTTTATGCTTTCATATCAGACATTTGCAAAAACCTTATAGTAAATCCATATGGATGTAGGTTAAGTACTGTGATGACCTATTAAGACCTATGGTAGTGGTTTGTCATGTTTTGTTTATAAGTATATATGCGTTGCAGTATTTCACATAAGTATTTGAAGCTATGTCCTAACATCTAAGTAGGAAATGAAAATGTTATTGCTATATGTGTGTTATGGCGTTGACTAACTTTCCAAGAAACTAAGGAGCATAATAAGGAGCGGTCATCGTGTGCATTCAAAGGAGACTAGAAGATCGGTCACGATGATGGAGTTGCGAGTTAGTTGCAACCAAACATTGACTGCTTGCGAAGAAGTTTCCAATTCAGAAGATATAGGGAATTACTTTCCTAGATTTCTTACAAACTGTTATTCTGTTGGAGTATAATGAATGTATCACATCATGGATAGTTTTTCTGCCGATATGTTTGCGATGGTGCTTTAGGATTTTTAGTTGTTATGTTTTTAATAAATGTTCAGTCCCGTATATATTGGACAAGAATTGTTTTAGTAGGATGATGAGAAGATAATATAGACTTTGTTCTTAAAGAGTATTGTTATGTTCTGTACATGTTTTTCATCATGATTGTAATTTGATATGAATACAATGAAGCAAGTTTGAAGATAATACCTGTGTTTATAGATTAGTTGAAACTGACCAAGGGGGCCCACTTGGGAGGTGGATTAGTTGCAGGTAGGATAGATTTACTTTCAACAATATTTCTTTCCATAAGACTTTGTTTTCTATAAGTTATTGCTTTTAGGTAATTTACTATATTAAGTTCCCACAGCATATCTATGTGAAGGTTCCTGCAGCATCTGCAGAAAACACTTATGGTTGATATTATGACTTTTTAAGTTAGACTAGAGTTATTTTCTGAGTTTGTATGCTTGTTATTGATTAGTTGAAGCATAGTAGTTTCCTTACAAGCATAGCAAGGTTGTCTTTAATATAGTTTATATTCCTGCAACACAATGACTCTAGAAAGAACCTAGTGCACATACTATGCTGACCCATTTCAAGTTGCACGTCCCTGGATTGATAAATCAAGTGTAGTTCATGGTAGATTGGGCAATCTAAGAACCACTCATAGTGCTTGTCAAAGTAAAATGTGGTGATTATCTAAGTTTATTGTGAAACCATACATTTTTTACGTCGTTGCTGGGGATGGTGTCAAACTAGGAGCCCTTATGAGCCATTTATTTTCAGCATAATTTGTTAGATAGAAGCTACTAAATTGCGAGCTTGATTAGCGAGCCAACCAACTTTTTCATGCATCAAAGATAGAGGGATGCCCATGGTAGATTCCTTCTTAAGGAGCCTGTAACCCCAAAGAAGAGCTTGAAGAAGAAGTTGAATTGCCATTTCTTGATGCTAGCCCAGAGTTCACTGCATCATCATCATCAGCAGAGGAAGATATACATAAAGCATTTGGTGTCTGCCCATTTGAAGAAATATTGACCAACTTCCATATTAATTCTAAAACAAAGCTACTTGCTACTCAGAATCCTCCACCAGTTATTCCTCACCAGTCACAGTTTCAACATCTCATACCTCCAACCATGATAGCCCCTACATTTCCATTTCCAATACCAAGTCTCGTTTCAAATCTCAACCTCAAGAATATTCCTGCATTTGCATTACCCAAGTTTTATGGCTTAATTACAGAAGATCTAGATACCTTTCTATTTAAATTCGACATATTATGTTGGAGTTTTGACTATACCCATGATAGTCATAAGCTGAAATTATTCCCATCCATGCTAAAAGAGTCAGCATTGAAATGGTTTATGGGATTGGGTGCAAATGCAATGGTAAATTGGAATGACATGATAAATTTGTTCCTTGAGAAGCATAAGGACTATTGTAGAGGAAGTGATGCAAGAGGTGATGACATTTTTTGAATGTCACAGAGAGAGGATGAAACATTGGAAGATTATATATCTCGGTTCCTGTTCAGTCTCCAGAAGAATCCACAACATGCACTACGAGAAGAGTCTCAGAAGCTCATCTTTCTCAGAGGAGTAAATGAGAACTATCTTGAAGCTCTGGATTTAATGGCAGAAGGAGATATATCACAATCCTCATGGGATGAGCTTAAGAAGATTTTCCAAAACTACTCAAGGTCAGTAGTGAAGAAAGGCAAGGGATTCTGTTCAGCAGTATCAAAAGGAGGCGGTTCTGGTATTTCAAAGCTAGAGATTTCAAATTTGCTATCCGACTTCAAACAGGACATCATCAATGATGTTGCCACACATTTGGATACAATGGTTGCTAAAAAGAAACATGTTGAAGCTGAAGTGTAGTTAGCAGAATACTGCCCACATTGCAGGAAATAGAAGAAGGATTGTCAGTGTAAGCTGATAGCTAGTGTGGAGAACCAACATCTTCCAATAGAATATATGAAGATAGAAGGCGAGGATGAACAAGTGTTTTTTGTTACACAACATCGGCCATGGGCCCCACACCAAGGTATGCCACAAGACCCCTTACAAAATCCAAGTTCATATAATAGTCAATGGCAAAATCGTAATGTACAAGGTCCTCCACAATATAATCAGCCTAATTGGAACAATGCATGGCAAAATAACCCACAGAGCCAATGGTATCCTCCACAACAACCTCAGTGGCCCAAATTTCCAAACTAGTGGCAACCTCCACAAGAAAATTGGCAACCTCCACAAGGAAATTGGCAACCTACAAACCAATGGAGAGGACCTTAGCAATGGTTAAATAATACTGCTTACCCACCATTACAAGCTCCAGCAAACATGCCTGCATTAATGCCACCACCAACAAATCTTGGACCTTAAAAGCAGACCCCATTACCTGCACAACCTCAGCCTAATCCAAACAGCCAGCAACCACAACAACAAATGTATTCAGCTGAAGTTCAACAATATCCTGCTTATGCTTTAGATATAGCGGACATACATCTGAGATCTAGTACTACATTACCCACACCTGAGCCACAACTCATAATTGAAATACTAGATTCTCCAGCAGCATCAACTTCAGTGTCAGTAACTCTTCGTCCACAAATACCTAATTCAGCATAGATTCGAACACAAGTTGATCCTCCATTTCCACAACAGCTCATATCAAAGACACCCACACAAGTAGAGGAGCAAACTATTGACATTTTTTATCAGCTAAAGAATATTCATGTCTAGATACCTTTGTTCCAAGCTATAAAGGATGTCCCTGTTTATGGAAAAGAAATCAGAGAAGCTTGCCTCAAAAAGCTTAGAAGGAAGAAAAAGGACCCTACTACAATTCATGTCATAGGATAACTAGCTGATATCATGCTAGGAAAGGTAATTACTCCTAAGTACTCTGACCCACGTAGTCCAGTTGTCAATGTCATTATAAATGGTTAGACAGTGAAAATGCATTAATTGATCTGGGAGCTGCAATCAATGTCATGACTAAGGATACCATGAATAAACTGAATATAGAAGGATTAAGATCTACTCCAACAGTGTTACAACTTGCTGATAGTTCTACTGTCACTCTTGATGGGATGATAGAAGATGTGGTAGTAGCTCTTGATTCTCTAGAATACCCTGCAGATTTTATGATTTTTCCCCAAAAGTAACTTTAGCTCATTATCCAGTCATTTTAGGGAGACCTTGGTTAGCAACAACAGATGCAACTATCAATTGTAGGTCAGGAAGCATGACAATTTCTGATGGACAAGCAATAAAACAATTTGTATTGTACCCTCCAACTCAACCACAACCTGATTTAAGTACACCTATCTGGCCAAATCTAGGGGATGGAGAACAATAATTAAGTTATGTTGCACAACTCATGATGTTGCATAGGCAGTCATTCTTAAAGTTGCAAGAAGAAGACTCAGTTATTCAAAGTATGCTGAATAATACTTGTGTGGTAGACAAAGATGTGTCTGATAGTTCTATTTTATAATTGACTACTTATGAGGAATTCAGTGGGAATTCTTTGCTGTCCAAAGAATCAGATAATGGTCATCAGCTTTTACCATGTGAATTTGACCCAAGCCCTATCTCTGAAGCTGCAATGGTCAACCTTACAACTATAGTTGAGTTGTCCAAAGGTCACAATCTCCACATCAATAATAAATTGCCTCCTAACTAGTTGGACCAATTATTAGAACTTCTTCAAAAGCATGAGAAAGATTTTGCATGGGACTATTCAGATATGAAAGGTTTAAGCCCTACACTGTGCACTCATAGAATATATATAAATGAAGGGTGTTTGCCACTATGTCAACCTCAAAGAAGGATTAATCCAGCACTTAGAGAAATAGTAAAAATTGAACTTCAGAAGTTACTAGATGCTGGTTTTATCTATCCAATATCTGATAGCCAATGGGTCTCGCCTCTAGTTATAGTACCCAAGAAGAGGGGCAAGTGGAGAATATGTGTAGACTATAGAGAATTGAATAAGGCAACCAAGAAAGATCATTTTCCATTACCATTTATAGATCAGGTGCTTGATACATTAGCTGGTAAGAAATATTTTTCATTTCTAGATGGATACAGTGGTTATAATCAAATAATCATAGCTCCAGAGGAACAAGACAAAACTACATTCACATGTCCTTGGGGAACTTTTGCATATTCTATTTTACCATTTGGATTGTGCCATGCTCCTGTAACCTTTCAATAGGTAGTGATTAGCATTCTTGCCAATATATCTCATGATTGTATGGAGATCTATATGGATGATTTAAAAGCATTTGGCGTGAGTTTCAAGGAAGCCCTAAAAAATCTTGAAAAGGTTCTCATCCGGTGTCAGGAACACAATCTTTCACTTAACAGTGAAAAGTGTTTTATGCTAATGCAAGAAGGAGTAGTGCTTGGTCATTTCATATTAGCTGCAGGAATACAAGTGGAACCTACCAAAATAGAGGTAATTTTAACATTACCTATACCTACTAAAGTTAAAGATGTAAGATCTTTTTTGGGTCATGCTGGCTATTATAAGCGCTTCATTAAAGATTTTAGTCAAATAGAAAGCCCGTTGTATTCCTTGTCAACTAAAGAATCTGAATTCAATTGGACACAAGAATGTAATGAATCCTCCTATAGCTTAAGAAACTCCTTATTACAGCACTAGTTCTAAAAGGACCATATTGGTCTCTTCCATTTCATATTCATACTGATGCTTCAAATTATGTTGTAGGTGTTGTATTAGGACAAAAATCTACCAATCTAGAGAATGCTATTTACTATATTAGTAAGAGCCTCCATGGACCTAAGTTAAACTACACTGTCACTGAAAAAGACCTTTTGGCAGTAGTTTATGCTTTGAATAAATTCAGACATTATGTCACTGGTTACCCTATTTTTGTTCACACTGATCATTCAGCAATAAAGTATTTGATGAACAAGTCTACTATAACTGGTAGATTGGCAAGATGGCTTTTGTTATTACATGAGTTTGACATTACAATAATTAACAAACCAGGTAAGGCCAATGTAGTTGGTGATTATTTGTCCAGACTTCAACTCAATGCTGCAGATCCAAATCCCATTAAAGATGTCTTTCCAGATGAGCATTTGTTTCATATCACTACTCACACCCCATGGTATTGATGTTAACAAGATGCCTCAACATTTTTCTCAAAAGGATAAAAAGAAGCTTGTAGAAAAGAGTTTCAATTATTCATGGATTGATAATACTCTATTTTACACTGGACCAGACCAAATCATGAGAATATGTGTTAGGGAAGATGAAATATATGATATATTACATGCATGCCATGATGAACCGTGTGGAGGCCATTTTGCAGGAAAAAGAATAACAATGAAGATATTAACCATTGGGTATTACTGGCCTACTCTTCATAAAGATGTAATGAATTATATAGCCAAGTGTGACAAATGTCAGAGGATGGGTTGACCTACAAGGTCAGATGAAATGCCATTGAATCCACAAGTTGTCATTACTCCTTTTGATAAATGGGGTATGGATTTTATAGGACCCGTAGATCATTCATCAAATGGAAAGTCTTACATTTTGGTATGTACAGATTATCTAACAAAATGGGTAGAGGTCAGAGCCATGAAAAATGTAAAAGATGAGAAAGTAGCCAAGTTATTGTATGAGGAGATATTCACTAGATATGGAGTTCCAAGAGAATTAGTCACTGATCAAGGTGCTCAATTCACATCCAATTTGGTTATAGAGTTGATGAATGAGTATAAGATGAGGCACCATAAATCTATTCCTTACCACCCTCAAGCAAATGGTCAAGCTGAGGTCACCAATCAAGAAATAGAACCAATTCTAACAAAGACAGTTCAGTTACATAAGAAAGATTGGTGCAGCAGACTGAATGAAGCTGTTTGGGCATATAGAACAACATGGAAAATAACAACTGGTTTCACTCCATTTGAACTTGTGTATGGAAAAGAAGTAATGATGCCAATAAAATTTGAGCATAAGACCTTGCGCACTACTGTAGATTTGAATATCAGTCTTCTTGTAGCACAACAAGAAAGAATCATTCATCTTAATTCATTAGATGAAATGTGCAAAATAGCATTGGAGAGGACTAAGATTTTTCAAAAGTAAAGAAAATAGTGGCATGACGCACACATCAGGAACAAATACTTTCAACAAGGAGATTGGGCTCTACTGTATGATTCCAGATACAAGGATAACCTAGGTAAACTGCAAACTTGGTGGCTTGGACCTTATGAAATACAACATGTATTTCATAATGGAGCAGTCCAATTACAAACAATTGATCCAGTCAATTTTAAACTCCTTGTCAATGGACATCGTCATTGACTTTATCACAAGCCACAAACCAATGCAGAGTTCCTACAACAGTTTACCCCCCGCACACCAGTTGATGCAATGAAAACACTTCCTGCAGCTGAAGGTGAAAGCCTTCCTCTTACAGCCAAGCTCTAAACCAAGTCTTTGATACGTCTCCATAATAAAACTTCATTTCATTATGAAGTCCTTTCTTCCACTCATTTTCTTATTCTACTTTCCAATCCACCTCATTTCTAATCTTCCACCCACTCACTCTTTGTTTCATATCCATTTCTATTTTCCAATGTTTTCAATAAAATCCTGCCAACATTTTCTGAAGGTGTCACTTGGTTTTGCCACGACAACAGCATCTCTGGGCATGGACAATGAGGTATAACACTTTTTATTTCTCTACTTACTTTTAGCATATAGGTTTAATTATTTATGTATAATACTACATCGAATGTATAGTTTGTAAACGTTAGGCTAGTTTCCCTCTTTCCATGTGACACGTGTCAAGTGTGGACACTTGTCAATGTTTCATGGGGGGCAGGGGAAGTGTCATAATTTCCAAATGTCATTCCACGCCACCTAGTCATGTTGATGTTAAACCAGTACTTGCAAGTCCATGTCACAAAGGTCATGTCAAGTGTTATGTCAAGTGTTTAGAATTTTGTGTTTTGGTGGCAGTAGTACATTTTGAACTTTAATTATTGAGTCTGTCATACCGTTAATAAGTCTAATTCTCCTGATTTGGGAAGATTTTGAAAAGGTGACAAGACTGTTCACATACGGGGAACTTATTGTGCAATATAATAATTTTTTAAAAGAGCCTATTTTTGAAATTGCATGTACTTGCCAAGTTAATGCCATTGTGTGCGGAGTAATTAAAAGATCACTTAAGATAATGTGATATTGATATGCATTAATGCAAAGCCAAATTTGGGGTATTAGAGGAAAAATAGAGAGGAATCTTACAGAACAGAAGATAGTAAAACTCTTCAGCAGGGTGGTAGCACAAAAGATTTGGGTTTGGAAATTTTAAAGATGGGTGGTCAATTGCAGCGCCATGAGCCAGTGGTTCATACCATGCTACTCTCAGATGTTGAAGTAGTTAGAATGTTTAACACTTGTGGGTGGCTGGGGTATTTCTTGATGTTATCAGACTTCAATGATGAAGTTGCTGAGGAATTTATGAGAACTTTTGATGAAGGTGAGGCAATGGTTTGGGGTTTGACAATAATAGCTACTGAGGAATGAATTGCAGAGGTGACAAGGTTACCCATGGTTGGAGAACACTACACAAATTAGCAAGATGTTCGGTCAACCAAGGCTCAGTTCACTCGGCCAGGAGATCCTCTGATGGAAATCACTAAGAAAGGGTGTAAATGCCTCTCTCTTCCTCAGCCATATCTGGAGCTCACCAATCACATTATCAGGTACTTGACTTGTGAAGGCAAGTTTTCCATCCTGCATGCTCATCACTTCAAATTGCTCAGTTGTGTATGTCATAATTTACAAGTTAATGTCCCAAATTTTCTATACAATATGTTGTCTATTAGTGCTGAAGAAACCCAGAGGGGTAATTTGAATTCAGTGTCCCACCATGCTCTGATTAAATTGTTAGTAGACAGGTCACTTAGAGATGTTTCTAACCTAACGTGGGCTGAGTTTGTTCAATTTAAAACCCTACACCCTCCGGTTGACCTAGCTGTGTCAATTCAAGAAAATGCTAAACAAGTAGGGGAACCTAGACAAAACCCCATTGAAATTGAAAAAGAAATAGTGTCACCCCCTACTAGTAAAAACCCTGAGCTGAATCCAAGACAAAACACTCCCAGTCCTTCTAAGGAGAAAGGAAAAAGGAAAATCAGGGAGGAAAACCCTAGTCCTGAGAGTCTTGATCAAAACCCTTATGCTCAGCCTGTAAAAAGAAAAAGATCTCTTCTTGTAGCAACTTCTCCTACAGCAGCTACACTCGCTTGGCCTAAAATAAAATGGGCGAGAAAAGTAAAGACCATAGCTATAAATGAGATCCCTGTATGGAGAAGCCCCCACATGAGAGGTCAGACTACACCAGTTGTAGAGTCTAATGTAGAACCAATAATTGAGAATGTCCCAGATGACTCTCCTATCTAGTTGGAGCCAAAACCAGTAGAGAAACATGAAATTTATCCTAGTAATAGGTCACCGCCAGTAAGTCAGCAAATTGATGGACCCTTTCCTGCAACAGTTCCAGAATCTACCCAAGAATTTGTTCCAGAATTAGTTCCAGAAGATGATAATTTCCCTTCTACTCCTATCAAATCTTCCTGGTATACTCAGTATTTCTAGAAAATTTTAAAAGAACATAGGGAGAAAGCATTAGAACAAGAAATTCCTGAAGCAACAATACATTCTCTTTTGTTCAGTTTATACAATCATTTCTTATTTCAGAGGTCACTATGGGACCAAGAAAAGAGGGGAATGCGGAAAATAATAGATATTAAAGATCAAGAAATTGATATGCTTAAAGATCAACTTGAAAAGAAACAACAACAAATGAATAAAGCCCTAGTGTTGACTGATAAAATTCTTGCATGTAGACCTCCTCCTAGGGTCTACACTATCTATTTAAAAGAATAATATTTACTGTTTCAATTGATGATGGTCATAATAGGCAAGAGCTGTGATTTTGAAACTGCTAAAGAATTTTTCAATGTGTATCAAACTTTATCGAATTGGCAAAAGAATCTGTTATGTGAGTTTTACTTGCATAATTTTGTTCTTTCTCATGACACGAAATGGAATCCCTTACTCTATATAGGAGATATCCATCTAAGGGCTTTGATGTCATGGATACACAATGAGACTAATTATGACCAACAACTCAATAAATATAGGGAGCTTGAAAAGACAGAACCACTGCCTTTGAGGCCTAAAACTAGAAAGTTAGAAGAAATCTTGAGGGAATGGTTTAAGTTGACATATGGAAGACCGAAACCTAAAGTAAGTCATCAGGTATTTCCTAAGAGAGAAAAAGTTTATAAGGAATATCAGACATTTCCAAACTTCACACAACAAAGGGCTCTTATAGCAGTCAGGAACAGATGGAATAGATTGCCAAAAGCTTTTAGAAAGGCAGAGCCTCATAGTCCTATCAACTATCAAGCAGCACTGCAACGGGTACCCAGGTATATTCAGTTGGGACGTCAGGCTAGAATAGAATTATGGATGCCATTATCCTTCCAGCCACCTACTCTCCTTTGGCCTTTGTATATTTTCAGTGACACCAGATTGGATAATCTGGTTGAGCAACACAAAGCAGATCAATTGGAAAGAACCAGAAAGTTCTTTTACACATTTGGCAGCGGGAAAAAGGGAAGGACTGTGGAAGGAGACTTTAGATCAATGGCAATGAAATATAATGCTTGAGGACAAGCATTGAGATAGTGGGGGGCAGTGACGATACATTTTTATGTCTCATTTTCTATCTAGTTTTATGGCTTGCACAAAGACTCTTTTCATGTTTTTATGCTTTCATGTCAGACATTTGCAAAAACCTTATAGTAAATCCATATGGATGTATGTTAAGTACTGTGATGACCTATTAAGACCTATGGTAGTGGTTTGTCATGTTTTGTTTATAAGTATATATGCGTTGCAGTATTTCACATAAGTATTTGAAGCTATGTCCTAACATTTAAGTAGGAAATGAAAATGTTATTGCTATATGTGTGTTTTGGTGTTGACTAACTTTCCAGGAAACTAAGGAGCAGAATTAGGAACGGTCATCATGTGCATTCAAAGGAAACTATAAGATCGGTCACGATGATGGAGTTGCGGGTCAGTTGCAACCAAACATTGACTGCTCGCGAAGAAGTTTCCAATTCAAAAGATATAGGGAATTACTTTCCTAGATTTCTTACAAACTATTATTCTGTTGGAGTATAATGAATGTATCACATCATGGATAGTTTTTCAGCCAATATGTTGGCGATGGTGCTTTAGGATTTTTAGTTGTTATGTTTTTAATAAATGTTCAGTCCAATATATATTGGACAAGAATTGTTTTAGTAGGATGATGAGAAGATAATATAGACTCTGTTCTTAAAAAGTACTGTTATGTTCTGTACGTGTTTTTCATCATGATTGTAATTTGATATGAATACAATGAAGCAAGTTTGAAGATAATACCTGTGTTTCTAGATTAGTTAAAACCGACCAAGGGGGCCCACTTGGGAGGTGGATTAGTTGTAGGTAGGATAGATTTACTTTCAATAATATTTCTTTCCATATGACTTTGTTTTCTATAAGTTATTACTTTTAGGTAATTTGCTGTATTAAGTTCCTACAACATATCTCTGTGAAGGTTCCTGCAGCATCTGCAGAAAACACTTATGGTTGATATTCTGACTTGTTAAGTTAGACTAGAGTTATTTCCTAAGTTTTTATACTTGTTATTGATTAGTTGAAGCATATTAGTTTCCTTACAAGCAGTAGCAAGGTTGTCTTTAGTATAGTTTATATTCCTGCAGCACAATGACTCTAGAGAGAACCTAGTGCACATATTATGCCGACCCATTTCAAGTTGCACATCCCTGGGTTGATAAATCAAGTGTAGTTCATGGTAGATTGGGCAATCTAAGAACCACTCATAGTGCTTGTCAAAGTAAAATGTGGTGATTATCTAAGTCTATTATGAAACCGTACATTCATCAGGAGTGATTTATGGCTTTTCTCATGCACCCCTTAAGCCTTGGGTTTCTATATAATCAGACTCAATTCATAATGAATCAATACAGGAATTGCGCAATTATTCTGGCAAATTTACATCCCTTTGGAGAATCAACTTTTGAGGAGTTATTGTGAGATTTTCATTATTGTTTTGATCATAGCTTTGTATTCATTTTTTATATCAATTCATATCATTCTTAGATTAAATCTGCATATCATATCATTTTCAATTCATTCTAAATCAGTTTCATATAGTTTTCATATTATTGCATAGAAAATACAAAAAATAGATTAATTGCATTTCATACAGTTTTCATCTTTTCCTTTCAAATCCTTCGTTTAGGTATTACATTATCATTGATCTCGGTCTGATCTAAGAATTATACTCATACCTACTAGAAGGCAGTAAATCGCCTGATTAGCATAGATCCATATTTATTTCAGATTTATTTGATTTTGCTAATCTCTAATGTTTTAATGAAGTGTTGTGTTGTAGCTACAAGTACACAAAATTCACACACACATTTCTGGCACCCACCATGGGGCCCTAAAAAGGGTTTCCATTCTATTCTATCAAATTTCTATCATTTTTCTCAAATCCACAACTACAAAGTTAATTTTTTTGAGTTTTGTGATAAATTTCTGGGCTATTTTTCTAGAAATCTGACTGATGTTTTTATTGGTACATGCACATAATGAAGAACATAATACAGGTACAATCCAATGTTCCATGCTTAAAAAATGATAGCCACATAAATGACTCACAATAACAGTGAAGAAGCTTATACAAAACCTTCATTTCAATAACTATATGCTGTTAAAGAAGAAATATGCAGAGCTGAACACAAAACAATGACACATGATATGATGCAGTTCTCCAGAGATGAACAAAATTGTACACACACAAGCATGAGGTTATAAAGTAACCAAATTAGGTAAGGAGAAATATCTCTTGCAGCTACAATCTTCAACACTCCCTCTTAGCAAATGAGATATCATCTCCAAAATCTCATGTCATGGAGTTTCTCAACATGACAGTCACAATGGCTACACCCATTTGTGAGAAAAGAAAAAAATTTATCCAGAATTGAGAGAGCATCACGGATTCACTCAACATGATGTTCACCATGGCTACTCCCATGTGTGAAATAAACACAAGCTCGCATCACAAAGTCACTCAATGTGATGTTGTCACTGAGTCTCTCAATATGACATCCACTATGGCTACTCCCATGAATGGAAAGAGCAACAAGGCCTTTCACCTCAAATTTTTTTGTCTTAGATAAAAATTCACTACAAGGGCTTTGACCTCAAATTTCTCCATCTCACAGAAAAATGCATTACAAGGGCTTTCACCTCAAATTTCTCCATCTTAGAGAAATATGCATTATCAACATGAAGCAAGCATCATTGAAGTTGTGACGCAGCCAAGGATGGAGGATCCAATTAAGGACTGTCCAAACTTGTAGCAAAACACCAAGATGCGGAATAACACAACAAAATGTTTTCAATTCAATTTTCATTAACATGCTCGACTATAAGACCTTCCGGGTTAGAGCCAATTACAATCAAGAAGTAATTCTGCAAGATCAACAAGATCCAATCCAACTCCAGCTAGTCTAGTTCTGAGACAAATCAGCAACAGATGGAAACCCTAAGGCAAATATGAACTTGTGCTCGCAAGCCACCAAGCAATCTCCTTGTCTCCAAGCATGCAAACCACTAGCTCTACTATTACAAACTTATCAGAAAATAATCTGATATGCTAGATCTCGTAGGATCCAAGTCTATCAATGTCTAATTCCACTGAATCATCCGTTAAATACTAATCTTCAGCCACAAGTCGGCTGGAAGAAACAATTAGCTCCTAAGCCAAGTCAACTTCTACTACAAATAAATATTAAATGCAACAACAGTCGGCTCTCAAATAGCCTTACGAACATTTAATTCTCCATGTCGGCCTCTAGATCTACATAGGAGAATACAACAAAAGCTACCAACAATAATGCACCAAGTCGGCCAAGCAGATATTCAAGAACTCCAGTCAGTAAAACCAACTACCAAGCACCAGAGAAACAACCGAGCACCAGTGAAATAACCGAGCATGCCAAGCATCGCCGAGCACCAATGTCGACCGAGCACCACAAGCATCGTCGAGTCCCAGTTTCACTGAGCGCAAGAGGTTTCACCAAGTTCCTTCAACGACCGAGCTTCCTTCAATAACCAAGACCGTCGGTTAAAGCTGCAACCGAGTAACACAGAATTAAAACAACATACCCCCATGCAGATTTGTCGAGTACCCAAGAATGCCCCTACATCAAACACCCCAGGTTTGAAAAGATGTTCTCATATGTTGGAAGAACATCTTCCGGGATTCAGCACATAAACCCCGAACTGGTTATTCACATACATGTCCTCCAACTTTTCACTTTGCAAACTCTTCCATGTCTTTTCAAGTCTTTTCTTGACAACACACAGGCTTGTTCCTCACACTAATCATCCATCCTCTTAGGATCTGACAACTCAACTCGACTACCAAAACTCAGGTTACTCCTACCGAGCATTGTATCCAGCAAAGGCATCAGGGAAAACTTCTTGTCATCCTTCTCAACAGTAAACACATTCCTGACACAATCATACATAGCTCTACAATCATATTGTGAAGGTCTATCGAGCAATATATGACAACTATTCATCTCCACAATATCACACAACACTTGATCCTTATACTAGCCAATCTGAAAATCAACAAGACATTGCTCCCTGACTTCCAGAGCGTGAACATCTTGCAACCGGCCAATCCTATAAGGATAAGGATGTCTAACTCTCTTTAAACCAAGTTTCTGAACCATATCCTTAGCAACAAGGTTATCAGTACTACCACTATCAACAATAACATCATAGAGTTTACCTCCTGACTTGTACCGAGTTTTGAACAAATTACTCCTCTGACAAGGTTCCACCTTTGTATCGAGCAATGTTCTCCAAACCAGCAAGTTCTCAGGTTCAGGTTCAGGTTCATTCTGCACATCCGCATTCACCACAGCAGTTCTACGATCACCAAACTTCTTTTGTGTACACTCAAAAGAACAATGACCTTCTTCACCACAATTATAACAAGTACCCTTAAAGATAACCCTACATGTCCTCTTTTTCGGCTCCACAGGTTTCAATTCATCTTCAGCAGTCGGTTTATCTTTTACCGAGTGATCAATCTTCTCCTTCCGTCAGGAATTACCATGTTGTCTTCTCTTCAACTTATCTTCTGCCTTTAGAGCATACTGATAAGCATCTTCAACCAAGTCAATCTTCAGCATACCAAGCTCATCTTGGATATTGAATTTCAAACCATTCACATACTGAGCTATTTTTTCCTTACCAAGTTCTCTGTGTCCAGACCGAATGGTAAGCTTGTAGAACTCCTCGATATAGTCTTCAACAACCAAATCCTTTTGCTTCAAATTCTGCAACTTCTTAAACAATTCAAATTCATAGTCAATAGGTATGAACTTAGCTTTCAACTTAGTCACCATCAACCTCCACCGATTGATCTTCATTTCACCTTCATCTTCTCTTTCTCTTTGTAATTCCTTCCACCAAAAAGCAGCATGTCCTTTCAACTATGTCTGTGCCAATCTCACTCTAAGAGGATCTTCAATTTCCTCAAGCTCAAAGAAGTCTTCTAATTCACCAATCTAGTCAATTAAGGCTTCAAAGTACCAGAGAAATTAGAAACTTCCATTTAGTAACTATTACTTAACCGAGCTCCAGATCTATGCAACCGACCAGTTCTGTCTTCACCAGATCTGTCTCTCCGGTCATCTCCACTAGATCCAGCTTCTTCAAAGTCTTCAACAACTTCCTCATAGCCATTTTCAGTACCAAGATTCCTCGACACACCAGCAACAACTCTCATGATCTCAGCAATCATGTCTGTCTTCATCAACTCCATCTTAGATCTGACATTTGATCTGACTTTATCCGAAATCTTTGATTCCACAACATCATAAAGATCTGCAATTGCTCTAGGGTCCAATCTTCTCGGAGGCATCGTTCAAGATCTTTGGAAAACTCAAAGCAACAAATCACCAACAAGGTCCTGGTACAAACTATCTCAACTCGAAGATCCGCTTACACACTCAAGATCTTCTCGCTTTGATACCACCTGACGCAGCCAAGGATGGAGGATCCAATTAAGGACTGTCCAAATTTGTAGCAAAACACCAAGATGTGGAATAATACAACATGATGTTTTCAATTCAATTTTCATTAACATGCCCGGCTGTAAGGCCTTCCGTGTTAGGGCCAATTACAATCAAGAAGTAATTCTGCAAATTCAACAAGATCCAATCCAACTCCAGCTAGTCCAGTTCTAAGACAAATTAGCAATTGATGGAAACCCAAAGGCAGATATGAACTTGTGCTCGCAAGCCACCAAGCAATCTCCTTGTCTCCAAGCATGCAAACCACTAGCTCTGCTATTACAAACTTATCAGAAAACAATCTGATCTGCTAGATTTCATAGGATCCAAGTCTATCAATGTCTAACTCCACTAACTCATCCGTTAAATACTAATCTTGAGCCACAAGTCGGCTGGAAGAAACAATTAGCTCCTAAGCCAAGTCGGCTTCTACTACAAACAAATATTAAATGCAACAACAATCGGCTCTCAAATAGCCTTACAAACATTTAATTCTTCATGTCGGCCTCTAGATCTACATAGGAGAATACAAGAAAAGCTACCAACAATAATGCACCAAGTTGGCCAAGCAAATCTTCAAGAACTCCAGTCGGTAAGACCAACTACCGAGCATGCCAAGCATCGCCAAGCACCAATGTCGACCGAGCACTACAAGCATTGCCGAGTACCAATTTCACCAAGTGCGAGAGGTTTCACCGAGTTCCTTCAGTGACCGAGATTCCTTCAATAACGGAGAATGTCGATTAAAGCTACAACCAACACAGAATCAAAACAACATACCACCACGCAGATTTGTCAAGTACCCAAGAATGCCCCTGCATCGAGTTGAGACTCTCAACAAGAGCATTATTCTCCACAATACCGAGCTTATCTCGAAAATAAGAAAACTTCACTCTAGGAAGTAGCTTGGTGAAAATGTCAATTGTCTGCTCATCAGTGCAAATGTACTTGAGTTCAAATACTTTCCTTTGAACCATATCTCTTAAATAATGATACTTGATCTCCACATGCTTGGTTCTATCATGAAAAACAAGATTAACCAAAAGCTTCACACAGCTTTGGTTGTCACAAAGAATCACAGTTGGTTCCAAAGTCTGCCCAAAGAATCATGCAAGAAACTTTCAAAGTCATACTGCTTCTCGAGCTACCACACAAGCTACAACATATTCATCTTCTGATGTACTTTGAACCACACATGATTATTTCCTACTACACCAATAAATCATAGAAGAGCCTAAGCTGAAACAACCATAAGTACTCTTCCTGTAAGGCACACACCCTGCCCAATCTGAATCAGAAAAGCCTTGTAATTTCAGATCTTCACAAGTAAATTTCAAACTATATCTCATTGTACCACGCGAATATCTCAATATATGATTTTCTGCAACAAGATGAATATGCCTAGGCTCACGCATGAACTAAGAGTTTTAACAACATAACATATATCAGGCCTAGTATTGACTAGATATATCAATGATCCAATAAATTGTCTATCAATAGTGGGATCTACTAAATTTGAGCTGGCACCACACTCATGTAACTTTTTCATGATTTGCTTCCATAGGAGTCGACATAGACTTGCAATCTAGCATAACAAATCTCTTCAAAATGTCAATAGAGTATTTCCCTTGACTCGGAATAATCTCATTAAGTCTTCGCCACACTTCTAATCCTAGAAAGTAATGAATAAGACCAAGATATTTCATCTCAAATTCAAAAGCTAACTCTTTCTTACATTTGGCAATAAAATTATCTTCTCCAGTAAGAAATAGATCATCAACATAAAAAAATAAAATCAATGCTTTATCATCAATTACCTTGAAGTAGAGATTTGGACCTACATCATTTTTGAGGAAACCCAAGTTCAATAAATAATGATCAATTCTTTCATACCATGCATGTGGAGCTTGCTTAAGGCCATACAGGGCCTTTTTTCAATCTGCATACATGTGATTCCTTCTCATGAATCACAAAACCATCTGGCTGCTCAATAAATATCTCTTCTTCAATTACACCATTCAAGAATGTCATCTTTACATCTATTTGATGTAATTTCCAACCTTTAACTGTTGCAATAGCAATGATATTTCTTGTAGAAGTATACTGAGCTAAAAGAGCAAATGTCTCCTCATAATCTACACCTTTTTGAGAAAACCCTCTTGCTACAAATCTAGCTTTATACTTTTCAACACTTCCATCAACTGCATGCTTAATTTTGAACAACCACTTAGAAGATAGAACGAACTTTTCTTTAGGCCTAGAAACAATATCCCAAACATCATTCTTGATGATAGATTGATATTCTTCCATCATGGCATCTCTCCATACTTGCTGATTTGAAGCCTCCTCAAAACTCGAAGGCTCAGATTCAATAATAGGACTCATTAAAGCAAGATAACCTACAAACTTATGAGGTCTCTAACTTTCTCTAAAGGTGCCATGAGGGACTGCATAATTTTTCAGCCTCTTGCATAGTGTGTCTAGCCCACAAGTGCCTCTTCTTGTCAAATGAAACATTACTTGGTCTAATGGCAGGTTCAATGGGATCAACTGGATCAATAGAATCTTCTAATTCAGGAGTAACCCTCTGAATCTCAGAAGTTGAATCAAGGGCAGCAATATCCATTTCTTGAGAAGTCTCTTGATCTTCTCTATCAATTTCCATAGAAGTCCCTTTAGATATTTTGAAAGCTACATCTTCAAATGAAACATCTCTACTAATTTCAATTTGTTTTTGTCCTGGAATGTAGATCTTGTAAGCTTTAGAAGACTCACTGTAGTCGACAAAAATTACCTTCTTGTCTGAAGGTTCTAACTTAGACTTTTTATCTTTAGGCACATAAATATAAACCAAACACCCAAAAATTCTGAAATGACTAGCTTTCGGTTTGATACCAGTGAATGCTTCTTCAAGAGTCATATTATCTAAAATTTGATGTGGACTATGATTCTGAACATAAATGGTTGTTCTGCAAGCTTTTGCCCAAAGAAAGGTTTGCAAACCTTGATCATGGATCATGGCTTCCGTTGTTTGATGTAGACTATGATTTTGAACATAAACAGTTGTTCTACAAGATTTCGCCCAAAGAAAGGTTTGCAAACCTTGATCATGGATCATGGCTTTTGCTGTCTCAACAATAGATCTATTTTTTCTTTCTATAACTCCATTTTGTTGTAGATTATATGGAACACAAAAATCCCTCTTAATCCCTACTTCAATACAGAAATTTTGAAAGACACTAGAAGTATATTGCCCCCCATTGTCAAACCTTAAAACTTTGATCCTCTTCTCAAACAAATTCTCAACTTGAGCTTTGAACTCTTTAAATCTAGACAACACTTCATCAGACTCTTCAGACTTCAAAAAATAAATGTCTTACATGAAAAGTCATCAATAAAAGTCACATAGTACAAAAACCACATAATGAAACAACAGACATAGGTCCACATAAGTCAGAATGAATCAGCTCTAAAATTTCTTTAGCTCTACTTTCACTATTGTGAAAAGGATTTTTAGCATTCTTACCTAAAGCACAACCTTTGCAGATGCCATCATGTTCTTGATTGATCTTTGGAAGGCCAATGACCATCTTCTCCATGCAAGAAAGAGTTCTGAAATTTAAATGAGCAAATCTTTTATGTCACAACTCACTTGCACTCATAGAATCATGTGCTAAAGTTTGAATAGGACGAGCAGAAAGTCTATACAGACTCTCTCGACAAACACCAATTTCACGATTGTCTTAATGCTAGTGTTTTTCTTCCATGCAAGAACACTGCCTTCAACAAATGCAACTTGGTACCCTTTATCTTCCAATGCTGAAATTGAAATCAGATTTCTCTTGATTCCAAGAACAAACAATACATCACTCAGATGAAGAGGAATTCTTGGATCTAAATGAAAGGGAGTAGTTCAAGCACCTTTCACTGAATAACAAGCATCATCACCAATAATAACTTGCAAATGAGTATAATTTTCTATCATATTAGAAAGATGCTCTCGGTATCTTGTAATATGGCAAGAAACTCCACTTTCAATTAACCAAGTATTACTATTAGTTGGACCATTACTTGAAAGAGTTGATATAAATAAAAATCCCTCTGAATTTTCACTTGATTCTCTATGAGGTGAAGCATTATCAACATTTGTAACAGCAACATGTTTCTTAGGTCACTTTGCCAGAGATCCTTCTTCTTCTTAGGTTCAAAGTCTGAATCTGAATTTTTGTCTCTATACCTCTTGAAATTTCCTTTCCTTCCTTTCCTTTTAGATATTTGAGCAGCAAGGACATGATCTTCTTCATGATGAGATTTTCGTTCATTTCCTATTGCCTCTAATCTGCATTCCTCTTGAATACAATCAGCTCTTAAACAATCAAACTTGGGCAATTCATCTCTTCCACTAAGTCCTTGAATAAAGGATTCCCAAGAATGAGGAAGGACATTCATAGCCAACATAATCAAGTCTTTGTCCTCAATTGAATCTCCAATAGTATTTAGTTGATCCTTCAATTCTGTAATCTTCGTGAAGGAAACAATTGATTCTCTCCACCCATTTTTATATGGAGTTGACGTCTCAAGGCCAAAGCTCTGCTAGTGTTGTTTAATTCATACGAGCTTTGAAGACTTTTAAACATCTCTTTAGCTGAATCCAACTTGGATATAATAGGTACAAGATGATCCTTTACAGATCAATCAATATCTTCCTTACCATGATAATATTCTTTCTCCATTGAGCTTTCTCAGTGTCATCAGAAGGTTCGGCTACATCAAACTTCACATAGTTGAGAATATCATTTTCTTCAAGAGCAATGTGGACTCTGAATTTCCATGAAGTAAAATTGGATGCGCCATCCAACCTGTCTTCAACTTTGAGTCTATTCACCATTGTTGGAAGCTGAAACAAACAATTTAGGACAAAAGTAAAGAATATTTCAAAGCTTGAAAGTTTTGGCTCTGGATCTTTACCTTGGGCCAGCTCTAATACCATGTTAAAATTAGAACCAGAAGAGCATAAAAGCAGTATTCAAAAACTTAAAAACACAAGAACATATGTCCTGAGAAAACCCTCCAACCTGAGGGGAAAAACCCAGCCACACTCAAAATTGATCCTTTATTGAATAATCAAAAGACTCAATACAAAGCTCTCAAGCTTTATCAGAAGAATGACTACTTCACAAAGACAGTTCTTATTTACAACACTAGTAGAATGTCATTTCACATTTTACATCTACAATATATAAAGTGCTTTTATGAATTATCAAAACTTATACAACAGCAATGAGAGCTCATCAAAATCACACAAAGAATGTGCTTCAAGAAAATGACTGCTCGAAAATATCAACAGAACACTCACAGTGTTCAAACCAACCTCTTTCAATGAATCGTTGCATCAGGATAACCAAACACGCAATCAAGTGAATTCAATCACCCACAGGCCTCAATGTCAGCATGTGAATACAGACAATCGTAACTGATAGACACATCATCGCGAGCTAAGAAATGTAACCGACGGACACATCATCACGAGCTGAGAATTGACACAACAGCAATGATGCTTTCTTTCCATCACAATGAGCATATGATCCTTTATGATTGACAGTTATCATCCCAGTGGTTCAGAACTTCAAATGGAAACCTTAATGATTGACGGTTAACAACGCAACCGCTTACAAACTTCAAACGACATACATGTGGCATGTATGACAAAACATATTAATATACCAGTTACACAAAAGACAACCTCAAGAATGCCAACATCTCCAGCATTTCATGGACCAATGGCATGAACAAGAATCAATGGCAAAAACAAGAACCAAAAAATGTCAATTCATCATAAAACTATTGAGCCACAAAAATGACTCACGATAACGGTGAAGAAGCTTATACAGAACCTTCATTTCAATAACTATATGCTGGTAAGGAAGAAATATGCAGAGCTGAACACAAAACAGTGACACACAATATGATGCAGTTCTCCAAAGATGAACAAAATCGCATACACACAAGCCTGAGGTTATGAAGTAATCAAATCAGGTAAGGAGAAATATCACTTGCAGCTACAATCTTCAACATTAGGAACCTTTCAAACTTGTAGATTAGGAAAAGCTTGAGATAGGTCATAATCATTCTTGTGATTACTTAAGTTTTAAAGTTGTCTTCTTGGAGATTGGAGAACTTTGAGATTATGGAAACAAGTTTGAAGGAGGAAACATTGTGAACAATCTCTTTTGAAGAGGTATGTGCTCTTTATTCTTTTTTTGTTTTTTCCCTTCTACATGTACATGTGTGTGGAAGGAGGAAGGAATAAATCCCTTTAGAAGTGTTGGATAAGAGTTTGTACTCACTTTTTGTAAGTTTTCATGTCTTATTTATGGTGATGTGTGTGTTCTGGAGCAAGAGTGCTCCCACTTGGTTATGGAATTTGTGTTTGAGACTAATCCCTTCCTAATTGCTGTGTTTTGTTGTGTATTTCCAATTCCTTGGTTTTAACTCTTTCTTTGAGATTGAACAAAAGCCATGTATTTGAGGTTGAGAAATGCTTCTTTGTAGGAAGCACGTTGGGATGAGTTTGAGACCCAATTATGAAACTTACTTAGGGTATGAGTCCCTCTTGGCTTCCACTTTGATGAACCAAAGACTTGGTTCTATGTTTGAACTCCTCTACTTGTGCATAGCTGTCCATATCTTTGATTTGCTATGATTCCTGTGAAATTTCATTCTTACATGGTTCTCCTACCTTGAATGTTGTTTTGCTTTGTGCAAGTTGATTCCCTTTTTACTATAGTATTGTGAGAATTAAATGTATTTGAATGAGTTGAAAACTTGTAATTCATTTAGAAAGAAGATTGACATCTTCCCCTTGAGTATTGCAAAACCATGTTTTGAAATTTTAGTGAAGAATATAAAGTGGACAGTATTCATAGATTATTTCATTTTGGCTTTTGCTTGGATAAATTGTAAAAGGAATATTTGTAAATAGAAAAACTTGTAATTGGGTTAATTTAGAGTAGAATGAAGTACATGGCATTAGATTCAAAGAAGTAATTTGCAAGTTCTGATGAAAACTATGTTTTAAAAGAAGTTTTAAGTTGTTTCATATAGTTTGCATATGGTCTAAACTATATAAATTCTCATACTCTATACCTATAAAACAATTGTAGAAGTTTAGATTTTCTAGAAGTTAGTATTTAGTCAACTTTACCCAATTTGTAGTTGTGTTTACAACAATGCGGTCACAGCCATACCACTGCAATGATGTCCACTTTGATGCAGTAGTGACATGGACTTAAATGGGCATAGAGAACCATTATTATTAGAGCTCTATTATGATTAGTACCTTTATGCATGCATGTGAAATGGGATACCTAAGGAAACTTTATCTCCACATAGTTAGGAAAATATATGACGTCCATTTTGAAAAATGATGTCTTATGAACCTATTTGGTTAGGCTTATCTGTTTGAATAAAATGATCTCTCTCTCTCTCTCTCTCTCTCTCTCTCTACTGATTTAGCGAATATATTAAATGGGTGAATATATTAAATGGGTTCATCGACTATATCTTAGAAAATTAGTCATGTATTCTTGTAATCTAGATTACTCTCTCTTGTTTAAAGGAAGGGGTACATTCATGAATTGTTTATGATGGACAACCTCTATCCCCTCTCTCTTGGTTGCATTGGAAGTTAATAAAGGCAACAATTGTTTCAAGTATATTTAAGAAATGGAGTAAGTGAATGTTTGAAACTAGTAACACTATCTTATTTCTCTTTTCTATTAATTAAATGTTATTCCCTTATTGAAATACTGTGAGTGGAAGGCATAGTCCTCCCTTCTTTTTGTCTAGTACTCTAGAGGACTCATCATCATGAGGGTGCCAACCCCTTGTTCGCATCAAATGTGATGATGTCATTCATCTTATAGCATGCCTCTATAGTGTAGGGTGTTTCACATGGCGCCACCTAATATTTCATCTTCTTTTCTCTTCCCTTTGACCTTGCACATTGCCGACACATTCTTCCACACATGATAGGTGTAAGATGAAATTGCATGTGGCCACACATGATAAGTGTAAGATGAAATTGCATGTGGTGACAACACCTATGCATGCTTATCACATTACCATTTGTGTAGTGTTTTTGTCTTAAAAAAAGGTTGGATATATATCATGTTCATGCATTGATTGATGATATGCCATTTTATACACACAGACATCATGTTGCATTAGATACCCACCAATGCTCCTAAAATCTTAAAAACAAACAATCTCAAACTTACCAAGCATCATCTAGTTAACAAATATTCTGAAAGAAGTGTCATCTTGTTGCAGATTTCACCCCAAGAAAACAAAAGGGGTCTACTACATTTACCAGAATAACAAAAGTACCTGTAATATGCGAAGCCGCATTTCTGGGCTCATACAAATTTGGCCTACATGTCGACGGTCTCGGCAGAGACTGCAAAAACTATAGAAACATTTGGCACATTGTGCATGATTGTCTTCATCCTCCAAGCTTGCTGCCTCACAACGAGGGCAGTATACAACATCTACCATTGAATCTAATGTCTTCTGTAAAAGCAAGGATTCCCACCTTTCAAAAGCCTCATCCCCAAGAAGGCGCTTTAATAAAGCAGGCGAAATAGAAACTCCACACTTAGGATCTGGACAATTCAGCTTATTGACAGTGCCGTCTTTGACATGAACATGTGAGTACATTTCCATGCACTTCCAACAAAAGATGTGTTGACATAGTAATTTTACAAACTCTGTCCCTGCATAAAAGCATAACCATAAGCGCAAGCCAACAAACATATTTATACAACTTAGACTACAAAATATGGATCACAAGAAAGCAAATGCACACCTGGATATTGATTGAAGCATATATTACAAACATGCAAAGTGTTCTGGAATACTTCATTATTTTTTGCATCATTGTATTGCATTAGTCGAGGAATATCAACATCTGGAGTGGAACATCCTGAAATTGCTCTCCAATCTACATTGGTCTTCATGCCATATGGATCTAATAATACATCATGATTAAATCCCAGTTCTGAAAGAGAGCGGTTGTGTAGCCACTCTGCCCATTTATATAATACTACTTGGCCAGAATCTTCAAACCAGATATTGTCCAAACACTTACAAAGCTTTGCAATACTAACAGAATCCAACCAGTAAGACAAAATTGCATATTGTGGAGGCATATCATATGGGTATGATTTAGGAAGAACACACACCAATACAATGGGAGGAAGATGCTGAACGCTGAATGTGTACTTGTTTTCAACAATAGGATCTTCTCTTAAGGAAGATCTGTTATTGTTCCCACTAGGTTCATGTCTATTAGAAAATGGTGCAAGGCTTACTGTAATTAAAATATTCTCAGGAATCTCAATATGAATAGATATCTGCAAAACAATGGTAAATAATATTAAGACTTCTCCATTACCTCAATCATACGGCAGAAACTTACACATTTGCAAAATCAGCTAACCTTGAGTGCACACAAGCTGTCATCTTCCCTATCAAATACCATTACGTCATCCCCATAAATTGCCTTCAAAGCTAGTAACTGTTGTGAAGAAACCCAGTAAAAGAAAATATAAATTAACAACACATCTAAGAAGTAAATCAATATACGAATGTTTCTACAATTCAAATGAGCAAAAACAAAATAGAAAAGCTACTGCAGATTACTTTTTAATTAAGAACTTGAAGATGCAAGGAGCCTAGGAAAACCATGCAAATAGTAAATCTACATTAGATAAGGAAGGATGGTAGGTCCCAGTTCAAGTTGGAATGCAATTTGAGAATTGCAAATAAACTAGGAAGATGTTAATGAAAGCCACAAAGAGAAATTAATTTGTGTACATAATGTAGGGTTAGCTTTTCCATATGGTAGCTGAAAGTGATTGCATGGAACAACTAAGTCAAGAATAACTGAATATGGTTCCACATAATTTTGCAGACTATTTACAACACTAGTTTTGCTTGCTGAAATGATTAGACACAGAAACATGTGCCGAAGTGACCAAACCATATAAGTGGGGCACAACATTTCTCCTCTGCACAAAACTTCTGAAGATGGAAATCTAATGTTAAAATATGTCAATGAATCTCTGGAAGCACGTGGAATCAAATCATATGGTGGCACACAATACATCAAAGGCAACTTTATCATGGTGCCTAAAATTTGAATTCACTCACAATTTCAAAGGGTGAACGCATGCACAATTGTTGCCAATATCTCCAAAAGATAAATTTTTGACCAAAAATATTAAGCAACAGTTGAATATAACCACAACAAAACAGAATTCAGTAAGATGTTAATACATTTACACCAGTGATATAAGAAATATGGGCTGATTTTGAAGCCAAGGCAATGTGATTCTTAAAGGTAGAATGGACTGTATGAAGAGTTGAACTGAAGCCATGCAGACTGCAGTTGAGAAAAGTAAGTCCACAGCCATGCAAATATTAGAGTAAACACAAGCCAGAGTCTTGTAAATATAGGACTAGAAATAAGCAGAAGTTAGAAGATGGTCATAAAAAGTTAGATTGAAATTCAATAAAGTAAAGGAATTTTAAAATGTTACTTTTCAGCTTAACCAAAATTAGTGGAAATAATAGATATGATGTTTCCACAGTCCCTGTGGTAATTAAGAAAGATTCTGATTAAAAACAGAGTAAGTAGAGAACGCTATTTCTGGATTTGATTGTCTGCAAGTTTTTTACATCGACGTTTCGAATCACACTCAGTGATCCATCATCAGGATGAGGATAATACTGTTTCTGGATTTGATTGTGTGCAAGTTTTTTACATCGACGTTTCAAATCACACTCCGTGATCCATCATCAAGATCTTGATGATGGATCACGGAGTGTGATTTGAAACGTCGATGTAAAAAACTTGCACACAATCAAATCCAGAAACAGCATTATCTCTATTTGATGGATTTTGGAAATCTCTTAGAGTTAAGTATTAACAGTTAAAATGTTTCTTTACATTGAAGTCTTAGGATTATACTATGTAATCCATTCAAAAAAAAGGACTACTTTTTAATTTCCAGGAAAGCATATATTGAATTGATATTGTTCAGTGGGTATTTTGAAGCACTTACCTCATCTTCTTGTTCTTGATAATTTATCTCAATTTGTGATTCAGACAGCTCAGGTTCAACCAAAGAAAGCTTTTTCAACTGCTTTACAACAGAATATATATCTCTTTGCTTGCATTCATCTTCTTTGTAATTGCAATTGTCATCAATCGCTGAGCTATCCTCAACTGAAACTTCAATATCAGACATAATTTTAGCTTGGTCATTCTCTGGAACACTCCCTGATGAAGTTGCTAGCAAACTTTCAGGAACAGTGCATTTTTTGCCTTCCCTTGAAAAATAACTCGACTGTCCTGAAATGTTGCTTTCTAGTAAATCCTGCTGGACTGTATTACATCCAAGAGATTGAGCATCATTGCTTGTGAGAGATGAATTACATGGACTTCTCACTCCATTTGCAGCATTATTTCTTGATGTTTTCTTTAATGCCAGCCCTCCTGCTTGCTCCAGACCACTATCTATAAAATCTGTCAATAACAACGATGTGAATTTTTCCCCATGATAAATCTCATTTTGCAATTGTGGCTTGTCCTCTGAATCTGAAGTCAATTGCTTTTCCAGAAAACTGTCATTTTCTGCAGATCCCGTTCTTCTAGAAGGGGAAGTAAGAGTTCTCACCGCCCACTCTCCAGGAACTTCTTTATTTCCATGCTTTCCCTTTTTCCCCTTTTTACTACCGGACATTTAACAAATAATGGAATCACCTTGAAATGTTAATGAGAGTGACTGAGAGTTTAATATGAACTCAGAAAACAAATTTTAATGTTTTTACCTATTTCAAAGATATACAAATTACAGTCAATATCTCCAATTGAGAACAAAACGGACAAGTAAATCAATAATCAGACAAACTTCAAGCCTTCAAGTAAACACGCATAACATACAAAGGACATAACAGTACAAGCAAAAGTTCAATAAAAATATATAAAGCAAAATTCTAGCTCAAGTGGTAGATGCAAATGGGCTTCCCGAGCTACGCCCGGGATTCAAATCCAAGAGAAAGCCAAAGTGTTTAGAATCTAGATTAAGTAGAATACTATTTCCAATGAGCTTGAGAGTAATATGCTCGACATTTAAATTAGGTATAATACCACATCCAACAACGAGGCAGTATCATACTCAGTATTACCAAGTAACATACCCAGTATTTATATTGGACAAAATACCATATCCAATACAATGAACGTAGCATACCCATGGAGGGGGCCAGGCATGGTCCAAGATGACTTTGATGGAAGAAATATTGTTGATCAAGGCATCTATTCTAAATATTGCCGCAAAAAATTACGGAATTCGCCAACCAAAACATAAAAAAGCAAAATCAGTCCAAAGGGTTGTAAAAGTAAAGCTAATGGAGAGCAATAGTCAGAGCATCACTATGGCTTACAAGTCCTAATAATCCAGCACAAGTTTACTACATCCTGCACCCAAGGCAACCCAGAACCTCACACAATACTGAACAAAATAAAAAATTGAATAATTTAGTGAAGACAAAGAAAAAAGATAACAAGTTAGAGTCCAACATTACTAAAATCAAACCGTTTTAGGAAAACACTCATCTCATAAACACCAACAACTGAGTTGCTACCGGTTGAATTTACAGATTATATTTTTTCAAATTAGTAAAAACGGACCCGGCTATAACAGGATTGACTTTTGGCCACAGAAATGTTTCGGCTAGAATTTTGTCACACTCAAAAGACTTCAATTTTTGCATGGAAAAACAATTGCGATGCATGCTTTTCCCCTTCTAATAATTTGCAATACATGATGGTGAATTAACTCAGCCGTTACCATAATTGTATCAATAGTCACTTACAATGTCTCAGAACATAGGATGCAGTGAATTATAAATGAAGAAAGAAATATTGGAAGAATCCTTACAGATGGTTTAATTGCAGACATGTAAATTTGACAAGATCGCAACTTGGAGTATAAACCCTTGATACCGTCGAGGCTATGGCGATGAGATGGCGGTGGCGACGGTACCGGTACGAATAATTATACAAAAGTACGCAACAAACATATAGTGCCCAAGCTTGGAAGGAACCTTTTCTCGCTTGGCCCCAGTCCAGGTCGGTAAAAAAGATTTCCCTGAATGGATGAAGTCATACAATTTGTCTATCGCTGACAGGATTCCGGAAACATATATTATCGTATCCAGAAAAAGAACTCGATTAAAAGTTTTTAAATATTTATCTGGTTAAAGATCTTTTTCGTTTCATTTTAGTGAATCTTCTACTGTTCAATTTGATAATAAATACTTTATAATTGAATCTTCATATAAATTGGAAAGATGATTTTTACCGATAAATATTTGAGTAATGACGATGAGTGATCTTAAATTAGACCTTGAAGGGAAGCGTTTTGTTTTGTTAGAAAATCAATGTTTTTGAATAATTTTTTTATGAAGTTACTTTTATATATATTTATTTAAAATAATCATATTTTAGTATTTAAGATTAAGATAATGTGATTAAAAATATTATTATGGTCTTTTATAATTCTTAGGGGATTGTTCTTCTTAATTAAGAGGAGAAGGGTTGAAGTCTAGGTGGGTTGGCAAAGTATCTATGAATGTTTGAAGGCGTGAGAAGGGGAGCTAGATGTAGGGGCTAATAAGGGATAGGTTTTAATTATGAATATTAATGGTTTTCGACACTTTTATCTCAAAAAAAAAACTTTGAAAAAAGGAACTATCTTATTAATTAAAAATATAATTATTTTATTTATACCTCTTTCTTATTACTTTTCATTCTAGACTTCAATTTTTTATATAACACAAATAAATAAATAAATATAATTAAAATCAATTTGACTATAGGGAAGGACTCTCATTAAAACTTTGAACTGGCATTATCCTTTATAAAGTCGAATCATTGCATTTGTTAAAAAAATGATCCTTGGTGACCACTTTATGAGCTAAGCAACTTCCCAAAATAATAATAACCACTTGGTTGTGTAGCTTTTATTATTAAACATGTTATGAAAAATAAGTATATTAAATAATATAATATTATAATAGTTACAAGGTTGTAATCGTATTTTTTAAAATTTTGATCATATTTGTATGAATTTGGTGTAAAGTACTTCCCTGGTATATTTCATCAGTCATTTGACTTGCTTTTACTCTTTGGTGTGTGTCCAATGGTCTATAGCACAATTGACATATTTTTTGTGCAAAAATTGGTAGCTTTAGCAAATCCTTGACTAAACCAATCTCTAAACCTTCTAAGGATTTAAATTTGATCTGTATATTTTTCTATATCTTGTCCTTAATCAAACCTATAATTATGGTCTTGAACCTATTTTAAAACAGCACGTGGTTTGGCCCCCAAATTTTGAAAGTCAAATTCAAACAAGGGGCCTAGGATGAAATAATCCCAACTCAATGTCACTTGTTAACTTGAGCATAAAAATATTCAAAATCACATACTACAACATAGAAAAGTATAAAGCCCTAGTTAATTTGATCATATATGAAATATTGTAATACATATTATATCATCATTACAAGAGTGCTTAGGATACCTTCTCTCAATTACAGAACCTGCAACTACATGTTCGAAGGGAATTGGAAGGATTTAGTTATTCTGGTTAGTAATAGACCGGATTTGGAAAATTTGGCCAAGGAGCTTATGGGAATCGTGGTTAATGTTAGGATCCCTGGAATAGCTATCCAAGACTCCATCATTTCGGCCCCCACCCAAGCAGGAACTTTCTCAGTTAAATATACCTACAACCTTCTGCTGAAGGAAGAAAATAATCTGAGAGATTGGAATAAGATTTGGATCCCTCAGCTCACTCTAAAAATCAATTTCTTTTGGTAGACGCTCATGCATGGTAAGATCCTAACACATGACAACCTCATTAAAAGAGGATTCTCCCTAGCCAATAGATGTGTCCTATGGAAAAAGAAGGAAATAATGAACCACCTATTTATACATTGTGATTACTCGACTAGCATTTGGTAGGATGTTGTTGGCAAATTGGGGCTCCCCTGGGTCATGGGAGACGATATCCACCAATTTACTAGTTGGCGATCCCCCTCCAATCACCCTATCCTCTAGCTTCTATGGTGGATTCTTCCCCCACATATCTGCTAGACTATTTGGAAAGAAAGGAACAACATGATTTTTTAGGGAGACAAAATCCCCGCCTGAGGCCTCTCTTTGTATGGGCACCAAATTCCTATGTGAGAATGTCGGCTCAACTAGCCGAAAACTTCCCTCGGCACCTCCCTCTACCTGGGAGCTCAAAATGGTGGATAAGTGGAATTTGTTGGCTGGGTTCACTAGCTTCGACAATTCCAAGTTACTAGCTCAGAATGCTACTAGATGGACTGCCCTACCCAATGGATAGACCAAATTAAACTTTGATGGGACAGTCAATAACCTTACCTAGGGTGGGGGAGGAGTGCTAAGAGACCATAATGGTGATTATCTCTTAGTGTATGTCAGTCCGATCAAGAATAGTATTGTCAATCAAGCTGAAGACACAACCATACTTTGGGGTATAAAATTGCCATCTCCATGAATATAAGTCAACTGATGATTGAGGGGGATTCCAAAGTGATCGTGGAGGCCATCAAACAAAGTTCGAATGTGGGGTAGCGAGTTGGTACCATAATTTTGGAAATTTGTGAGCTTTTCAATAGCTTCAAACCATGACTATTGGCCACATCTACAAGGAAGGAAACACAGTTACAGACTCCATGGCTGCCATTGGGCTAAAACAAGATAGATTGGTTAAATGGGAGGAGGTCAGTGAGCTTCCAAAGGAGACCCAAAGGCTGATCAACGGGAAAAATAGGGCAAAATTAATGTTTGAAATGAATCGAGTTGTCACCATTTTCGCTAAAGGACCCACTTAGATTAAGTGTTGGCTTAATTTAATGATTATTGTGGTCATGACTATGTATGTGCAAAATCTCATAAAGTTTCATAATTTCCTTTTGCGTGATTATGTGTGGAGAGATAATTGTCTGCATTAGCAGGATTTTACGATCACTAAGGACATCAATAACAAATTTGGCTTAATTCCTAATTATGAAGCCTAGAGATCTACTGGATTTTCCTATACATAGCTCAATTTCCCAAATTTCACATAGGCCATGTCTTTTATTAATAAAAGTCCTTTAAAATGTATAAACGAAAAAACCCTCTTTTGTGCCCTGGTTTGCGTTGTTCAACCTACAACTTCCAAAAGAATTTTGTGATGGATACCTATATCATTGTAATGGGGGGTAAAACTCTTCGCATTGAGCTAGATAAAATTGATGAGGAATTCTCCTCTAACCCCCTAGTAACACACTAGTTTAAAGAAAGTGGCATCTAGGGCTTCATGGAGAGAATGAAAAGAGGCCACAATGAGCAAATATCCAAATAGTTTGTGTCCTCGTGGAGTAACACAGAGGTCTCGGTTGGGCGCATACATTTCCAAATTAATGAAGAGGTCATTGCTAAAGTCACGGGGCTATCTATGGAGGGCGGAAAGTATAAGAAAGCTAGCAGGATGCTAGACACTACCAACCTTAACCAATTTTTTAGACACGGGGAAGCACTTATCAAGAAGTCTAGAGGTTTCAATCATGAATTGCTCCTTAACTTCTAGCCTAAGGTGTGTCATATTGTTATGAAATACTTCACTTTGGAAGGAAAATACTATTTTTTATTATTACCATATGCCCTTCCTCAATCATATTAGGAACAAGGACCTCATTTCCATCCTATTTTACCTCCTTCATTTGATGGAAAGTAATATCCTTGATATCAAGGAGAATAGGAACCCTGAAAAGCCAATCCCTATTCTTCACTAGGGCCTCTTGTTCTGCTTGTTTAAATTCCATAAGGCCATCCGCCCTCTACACCAACCCCCTCTCATTATTAAGGATGTCACCCAGGATTCAGAAACCAACAATCCCTCCCAATCCCTCTTGCAGTCCCTTCAGGAGATCCAAGAGACTAACCTTGTCCCGCAGGAGGGCAAAGGAAGAAAAATATGTATGAGGTGCCCTTTTAAGAAAATGGAGGATTTAGTTGTTTCCCATGCCTCTGAGTCTGTGGAAAGTGGGGGAAAGACGAGGACTGACAATACCCCTAAAACTGAAATGAAGCCCAAAAAGCAGAGGATTCTAGGAAGCTAGATTGAGTTAGAGGTGGATTTGGGGGGCACTATCCACCGTTCTAGCATACTAGCCAAGGAAAAATGCAAGAAAAGGCTTAAGGAGTCAGCTTTTGAGGCCAAATCATGTTCTGAGAATAGGGACACCTCTGCCTCCTCTGACTCAATTAAGGGCTCCTCGATGGAACACTTGAGCATGCCTAAGTTTGGCAAAACCCCCAGTGAATCCCCCACCGATTGTGGAGGATATGCCTCAAAGTTCCCCACCCTCAGCCTCTCCCCATAATCACCTAACCAATTCCCCTCCTATTGAACACACTAATGAGAATATGAAAGATAACGACAGGTTCTGAGGCTCTCTCAAGCATAAGCTCAACAAGTTGGATAAGGAGATTCTTGACCTCAAATAGAACATGAGGGAAATCAAAGCCCGGGTTGTGAATTCAAACAAATTTGCCCTCAAAATCATGCATGCATCAACAGTGACTTTGTGTAGTGTGCAGGAGAAGCTAGCTGGTGGCAAGTTGGAAACCAATGAGGATAACAAAAACCTCTTTCTGTTTCTTTAGGAGGAGTGGGTTGTGACTCTATTGTCTAAATGTCTGGGTGGAAATCCCTAACTGCTTTGTGTTAGTGTTGCTTTTCCTTGTTTTCTTATGTTCAAAGTTTATGGCTTTAAGACTTTAGTCTAGCCCTGTGTGGCATAAAAATGTTATTATGTTAGTTATACTTTGCTTTAGTTATGCTGGTTTGCTATTTTTTAAAAGGACCGTTATGTTTGTTTTTGATAGAGGTGGACTAGATTTTTGTTATTGTTCTTACTATTTGACTAGTGCTATTAATATGATGTTAATGTGCTTCTAGTCCTCTGTACATCAGGCTAGTACCCTCTTGCTGCTTTTTTCTATCAAAAATATCTACACTCATAAGAGAATATTAGGCATAGTGTTTTGCTTGGTGTATGAAATTGTTGGATTTGTAATATCAATTCAAGGGTCTAACTTTTAAAAAAAGTCATTAATATAGTTGTCTTCCTCTACTAACATAGAAAACTCTATTGGTGCTTTTTAGCACCAATATATCCAAATTATTATAGATGAACACATTTTTAAATAAAATTGATAACAAATTCAAGGTCATAACTTCTAGGTTAAAAACCACAAATGTGGAGATCAAAACTACTAAACTTGGGGTAGAAAATATGTGTGTAAACAACCTATAGAAAAAAAATGGTTTTCAATGTATGAGACTTTCAAGTAGTGTAGGTTTAATGATAAATCACTAAGGAAAATTAAAAAACAATTTTAAAGGGTTGTCATTTCATTATCTTGACTCCGAAGCTTTTCATTTTTTGAGGGGGAGACCCTAAATAATAATTAGTTTTAGGTTATAGATTTTATAAGTATTCAATTCTAGATTCATATTTTGATGGTATTTTTATATTCAATATGGTTATGATCTTTTGCATATATATTGGTTCATTCTCATGTCCATATGTGACATTCATTTCACACCTGTAAACCTTTCATTACTATATGAATGGATTAGGAGATCTTATCCTTGTTTACTCAATATGATTTCATGCTAACATCATTTAGGATATGAATTTGTGTGTGTGCTTACATGCTTACACTATTTATCATCTCTTTATGTTTATTCGATCCATCAAAAATATTGGATATTGTTTATTTTCTTCATTATTTAGGACAACATTAGGGGAATTTTATAACCCTTAACGTTTTTTTATGTGATTACATTAATAGTGTAGTTATTTACTTTTGCACAATTTGATATTTAGGATATTAACATGATAACATTAATAGTGTAGTCATTTCTTTTAGGACATTAAATTACATGTTTATTACACGTACATGCTCATATATTTTACAATGATTCTTATCATATCTTCCATTTTCTTACATCCTTCACACAAAACCAAGCACAAGTTTAGTAGAGATAATATTAATAATGTTATTTGTATGGCTCCTTTACAATCTTGCAACACTTTTTTTTTGTTACATTGGCTCATTTGCAATCCTATATATTTTGTTCTAATTATTGGCTTCTTTGGAACCCAATATTGATCTAGTTTGGCTATGTTGACTCCTTTCAAACCCAACTTTAATCTAGCTCGATTATGTTGGCTCATTTGCAACCTTATGTCATTCTCTTTTGGTTGATGGCTCCTTCACGTCCTAATATATTTTTTATTGGTTACAACCACTCATGTGTAGACATACATTATTCTTTTATAAAATCCTTTATAATTAGAATATTGGTAAGTTAATCACCTATAAAGAGTTTTTAGTAAAGTTTCTAATGAGATGAGTTGGTCAACCTTTTATTAGTTTTTGCTAACATTGAAATCATAAACTAATAAATAGTTATAGAGCTAGTTCTTATGGTTTATCCTAAGTTGTAACAGGTTTAGAATGAAACCTATTAGAGTTGACATAATCTTCTATGGCTTAATATAATTTTTAGGTGAAGTGGGATTTTCATAAAAAAATAAGTCATGAAAAAACCCAAGTTAAAAATCCTTATCCCCTAAGCTTTAATTATTTTTCTTTTATTATGATTTTATGTTAATTTTTAACCCATTATCCTAGGTCGTTGGTCATATAAGTTATAATTTATTTATTTTAGCATGCTACATTGATCAAAGCCCCTTGTTTATCCTCCCTATTTCCTTGTTCATTTTTAATATTTCCTAAGTTTTGGTCATGTTTTATTTCCCCTCAGCTTGGTCCCCATTCTTCCTTGGTGGCCCCATGTTCCTTAAGTTTAATCTTTTGGCATGTGCTAAAAAATATTACCATGCCAAGTGGAAAACCCCAATAATCTGAGTCAGCACCTTATGCTTGGACTTGTGCTAGTGTTGAAACCATTTTCAAGTTCCAACGGTGTTACAAAAACTTTGATTATCCTATGTGGTGGATGATGTGTCCTTTTGTGACACCCCATTGGAACTCCTTTTAAGCTCCAATGGGCCAATAGGACAAATCTTATGTCCTACATGGACATACATATCAACAAAGGAATACTATCATTGGAACTCAAGCCCTACTAGAACACTCTTGAGATTACAACGCTCCAGTAGAGAAACAATGATGACTTATGTTGTGGCCACATGGCATCTAAGTGGCATCAATATTAGGTGGTGTCAAGGTCTAAAAGGGATTCAATGTGGTATCTGAGATGGTAGTAATTGGATTTCCTCTGGAACTTTCTCTTTTTCCAGAGCATTTCAAAGGCTCCAATGCTCTAGCAAAAGTGAAAAGGTGGCTTACATAGCATCCACATAGCATTGAAAGCTATAGTGATCTACATTTCACTAAAACATAAGGTCACTCTAGAACCTCTAAGAGGTTATGGCTCTCCAATGGAATGATTCAAAAAATGACATAGATGTGGTGTGGCAAAAAAGGTAGCTTTTGTTGAAGCTTGTAGGCAACTTCAGCGAAGTTCCACATCAAACTAGGAATAAGATGTGTTAAATAACTCATATGTCAAGTCAAATAAAATAAAGAGAATTGATGACATGACAATGTTATGTTGAGACTTCTTATTCCACTAGAATATTATTGGGTCCCAACAAAATTATTGGTAGAATGCATTGTGGTATAATCATTAATGTTAAACCTCAAAATTATGAAGATCAACATTGTTATTCAAATTGTTTGTTCAAGGACATGGTGTTGTATTTTGGTGCCAAGAGTTGTTATATGATATATTCCACAACTTTATAGATGAGAATTACAGATATTGTTGCATAGTAATGTTGTTGATGAGATCAAGTGGTTGATTAGTTGAATTGCTACGAGATGTTGATTAGAGGTGTTGTGACGATGCAATATATGGTTGGATGTAAACCCTCATTGGTGTCGATAATGATGTAATCATGATGAGATATGGTGTTGAGGTTCATGTTTGGTGGTATGACTTGTTGGTTATTAGAAGACATGGTATCATGATGATATCATATTAAGGTGAGGATTAGAAGTATTGAAATGAAAATTAGAAACATAAAGATGAGGATTAGAAGTATTGAAATGAAGATTACAAACATAAAGATGAGGATTATAATCATGGTGATGATTTTGACTTTGTTTTGATACTATAGGTTGTTGTGACATCTCTCTTGATTTCTATTCAGTTGAGAAATTTCTACTACAAAGTATTTTTTGTCATTTCATAATGTTGAATAGTGAATTTGTAGGAAAGAGCTTTGAAGATGTCTCGAAGAATGTTCTACATTTCATCCACATTAAATGATTTGGTTTTGCAATTTGGAACATAGATTATTTGTTGTGTGATATTACACTTCAATATTCTTAGGTCCCTCGTGTTAATGCAAATATTTTTGGTGTACATGGTGTGTTGGCAATCTGGGTGTCTATCAAGATTAATCTAGAGAATGCTTCATGTTTCTTTGATTTGATGCTTCTAATTTTGTGGCTTGGAGGAATTTTGTATAATGCTACTGTAGTTTTTCTATTTATATTCCTCATGATAAAGTGTACCCTAAGTGTTTTTATGGTGATGTGGTTCATAATTGTGTTTCTTGGCCTTCTGGTTATAAAGAATTTTGTATCAAGATGATTGTGTCAACTTAGGTCAACATGAAAATGTGAAAGAAGTATTTGTGAATGTTGTTTAATGTTAAAATAACATCTCTATGTTGTCTTGAAGGTATTGGTTGATTGTTTTGGTGATACATTCTATTTGAATTTGGTATTCTAGGTAATTTATGGATGTCTAGATAATAGGGTTTATGCTTGAAGTTTGTATTTTGGGTAATTTATATATGTGTGGCTAATAGGATTTGCATTATCTCTTGTACCTCACATATGAAGGTTTTTTCCAGCATTGAAGGTTGTGATGAGTTATTTTGGAGCTATACTTTTTATCAAGTTGATCCACATTGTACAAAGCTATATGTTGTAGTTTTGGGTTGACTAGTAATGTGCTATAAATCTCATCTATGTATTACATTATTTCCAACTTTGGAGAATGTGCACTGTGTGTGAGTGTTTTGCACCTTCATGAAATAACAAGAATAAGAGAGAATTTACACTATTCAAAGAAAACTAATCTAAATAATGCACAATTCATCTAAATATTTCATGGTTCTCTATATCTAAGTGGTAAATAAGGCTCTCAGCTGTAAATCCTCACTAGTGACACTATGATAATGAGAAATAAACTAAGAATGATATGAAATTTAGATCTAATTATCAAATTCTAGCTCTATTTGATAAGAAATCTATGAAAAGATGAACAATTAAAGCTAAATGATCAATTGAAAATGCTAAGTGAGTGGTGTGAATGCAAATTGCAAGAGCTTGGTTGTAATTCAAAGATATGGAGTGGATGGTTTATGCCTCTAAATGCCTTCTATTTATAGGATTTTCCCAAGGGTAGGGGGTAGAGTGAGATAACCATGGTTATGCTTGGGTAAGATCAATTGGCTTTGCTTTGTCCATAAATGGGGGGACAAGGAGGGGACAATCATTTAAGTGGTTTCAAAAGGTTGGACCATTTCAACAAAAGTGAGTGATTTGTGTCCATTTTGTCTCTAATTTGCTTTGTTGAGGGAAATTATGATTTATTAATTAATTAAAGTAATTAAATTTAGCCATGAAGGGTAAGAGGTTTATTTTGATTTTTCATTTCAACAACTATGTCATTAATTGAATTTAATCAATTTCGTAGTATTTTTCCCCTTTTCAAGCTTTATTTAATCATTTAATTGAATTTTCCTTTGATTTAAATTGCCTTTGTTTTTTATTTATTGATTTGTAGTGCTATTTTGATGATTTATTGCACCTTTTTATTGAATTAAGCCTTTTGCCAATTTTTCATGTCTACAAATGCCCCTCTTTGAGTCGATGTGCAAAGAACACCAATTCAAAGATTCCCTTAGTCTAATTATCTGATCTGCCATTAGGTCTTGGTTCTCTGATTGTTATACCTCTGATGATGATAGTAATGATGACGACATGATTCCAATGTCTCTGATGTGATATACCTCTTGATGACGACATGATTCCAATGTCTCTAATATGATACTGATATGATTCTGATGCCACTGATATGATATGGGTCTTGATTTGATGATAGGTCCTGGGTTCTGATCATTATTATGATATAAGTCCTAGTTGATATGCTAATAGGTTTGATAGCAGATTTGATATTGCCGGTTGATTACGAAAATTTATCAGTACTAATTCGTCTTGATTTTGATCTTTGTTTTTACCACTGATGATGCCCCCTTAGAAATGAAAACATATGATGATTTGGAATTGATTTGATTTTTGAATTTGATATGTTTTGATTTTTTATTCTATTATGAAGAATTAAGCATGTTTGATTTATGCCCCAGTTGATGAAGATGTCATTTAAAAGGTCCAAAGTGTGTTTTAAGGTGTTTATTAGGCCCAAAATGACCTTAAATAGGGTTAATTCCCTCATTTTACTATTCATTTTCACCTTTTCTTTTAGAGATTCTAGCTTTGGTTTTCACTCTTTTGACACCATGGTTCCTCCATATCACGAGCATCAGTTCGAGAGGGCATGTCGATTTAGGCAGAGAGCGTCCTATGGTCCTCCGGTATGTCGACAAAACTTTCCTCCTCATTAGTAGCATTTATTACATCATTTAATGTGTTTGAAAATTTTGGTTCTGCATTTGTCAAATGAAATGTCACATCCGATACTTTGAATGTCACTTAGAGCTTTTAAATGTCACGTTCATGACTTTAAATTCCACTTTTCTTTTACCAAATCATGCTTTTTGCAAGTCCTTTACCGCGTTTCATGAATTAAGTGTCACGTAGGGTTTCAAATTTTTAATTGTTTGTCGCGTGTGAAACCCTAGGAAATTAGATGTCGCCTCTGATAAGTTTCTTGTTGCGTAGGCTAATGAAATCACGTGTTTGATTAAAATCATGCGTATGATGAATGAAATATTGCCTTTGCTAAAAGAAATCATGCCTGATTAAAAAGTCACTTAAGTCAATTTTTAGGTTGCTTAGGACTTGGTTTTTACGTCTGATTATTCAATTACATCAATTTGATTGATGTTGATCACTTCAATGAATTAGTTGGATGCATAGTTAGGGTTTTCCACCTTGTTTAATCATAACAATGAATTAGGACATAAGTAACTTGATATCGAAGGATAGGGTAAATCAATCTCTATCATGAATGATGGGTCATGGGTTTGATCGTTCGTCCATTTTATTCTCAATGCTTAGAGACATAAAACTAGGATCATCCTTCCTCAATGCTTAGAGTTAGGATTGGTAGTACTAATAGGTATATTTGAATTGATGACTTTGATTGATTGTTTGATTTCCTGACATTAGGTTACTCATGTGATTCCATTGTTTTGATTCAACAGGAGGATGTCCTTGTCCTTTACCTCCGGACAGTTCCACACTAGGTGATCGACCTTAGAGAGTAGTTGACTGATGCCGAGAGGCATGTTATCGGCCGATGTGGTTTGTTGTATGTATTGGAGTTACCTCGATTCCAAATGAACCAAGGATTGATCACAGTCATGGTAGAGAGGTGGCACTCTGACACGAACACCTTTTGGCTACCCTAGGGAGAGATGACCATCACTCCTAAGGATGTATACAGACTTTTGAGGATCCCTACACATGGGGAGTTAGTTTACTATGATCCAGTATATGATGGGACGTATTGTCATCAAGTATTCGATGATAATACTATTTGTGGGGAGTGCATCATTTGGCCATAATTCGCATCTTTCCCTATTCTTCCAGCGTTGCTAGGTGCAATTATCAGTGGGATGTTACTTCTAGATTGTCGGGGTCGTGGTTTCCCTGTTGGTTGGGGTCGCATTATCGAGGATTTGCTTTAGCATCCATGATGATTTGATTGGGGGTCGTGTGTTCTTGCCCAGCTATACCATGATCTTCATGAGGTGGTCTATAGGAGATCTATTGCATTATCTGTGGGCATTCACATTCTACAGCTCTAGATATGAGAGCACTTGCCTATTACTCATCTTGTTTCTGATCAAGCTCAGCCTCAAGGATATCCATATGCATGGCAGTATGTAGGCATGGTGACACAACATCATCTAGGTCACCTTGAGTATTGGAGGAGACAGATAGACAACATGGAGGAGGTTTATTAGAGACCCTATGTCAATGTTGAGAGATGGAGGGAGGATGGATTGGAGTTGCCCTACATGTTTGTGCCCCAATGGATGATTGGCAAGATTGATTCTGTCATTGAGAGATTTTTGTGTTAGAGGGTATTGCGATAGTTTGGGCGCATTCAGCCCATGCCTCAGGGTTCTACTATTTATGCTCAATCCAATGCAGAGAGGTCTACTTGGGGTCACATGCCTTCCTATGATGATGCCATTGAGCAGATATCTACAATTGCCTTCATGGACTGAGATATGAGGCTACACATTAGGGATGTGGGGGTGATGCAGGAGTACTTGGATTGGTTGATAGAGCATCCTATGTCGGGGTTTATAGATCTAGCTAAGCCAGTGCCTGGATGTGATGATGATGGGGATGGTGTTAGGTGATGGATAGGTAGACCACAAGGTAGAGTGGTGGTCATATTGAGAGGATGGGGGAGAGATATACATATACATGCACCACCTCCCCCTCCTCCTGTAGTTACACAGAGGTAGAGGGTCAGTCGACAAGATCGATTGAGAGCAGCGAGACATATTTCTTCCTTTGGATAGGATACAGGCTCATAGGGACAACAAGACATGGGTATTGGTGCTGGTGGTATAGGGCTACAGGTTACAGGTGGACAGGATTCAATTGCTCAGCAGATGCCACCACCTTCCTCCCAGGATCGAGGGAAGGGTATAGATACATGTGATGGTGCTCCTTAGAGTACATATGAGGTTGGTGACAGTTTGTCTACCAGGTAGTTACAGGCATATGTGGGAGCTCTACATATAGAGGTATCACAGATGTCTACTATGATCCAGTAGTTGGTATCAGGTTTAGCTCCTCTGATTCCTCTTCTTGGTGCCATGATTGGTCAGACTCCTCTGCAACTGCCTCAGCAGCCTCCATCACAGCCTCCTCCAGGACCTCCTCCCAATGGTGACGGTAGTTCAGCCATGAGTGCTCATGTTCTATTGGATGTTCATATGATGTTATCAGATACTTGTTGTTGTACTATATTTCTATGACCTTGGTGTCACCATTTATTTGTACTTGATACTTGATGATATTGATGCCCCTGCTATGGGCGATTATAGAGTTGATTTCATGATATCATTTTAGACTTTGATGCTTGGATTATTTGAGTAGACTTGTTATATGATGACATTTATGATCTTTCCTTTCCTTTGATGATATATGATGAGATTACCTTTAGATGTTATATGTGGTTTTTCTAATGCATTTACTTTGGGTGGATGTTTCTATATGGATGCAATGTATCTTACATATGATATAGATATATGGATGCATTGTTTTCCTTTTATGTATAGATGCACTTTTGTTCATGGATATGGAAACGGTTCTATGTTTTTGTGTTTTTCTCATGTATGCAATGTTTATCCCTATCTAGGTGTATGCAAATGTAAATGACTTATCTCTTTTTCCTTCTTTTTCTATGTTTGATATTTATGTAATGATTAATGCTATGGAATGAATGCAAAAAGTATAATCTCATTTGTTTGTGGAAAGATGATCTTAATTTGATTATGTCCTCATTGATTTGACCTTTTGATTTGACTCATGATGATGTTATTTACCCCCTTTTTTATTTTGATTATGGCCTTTGGAAATTTTTTTACCTCAAATAAAAGACGTGCATTTATTCTAGTATGAAAATGCATTTAACCTTTCTATGATCATGCAATTAACCTTTCAATGTAATGCAATTATAATGCAATTAACCTTTTAATGCTATTTAACCTTTCAATGCAATGCAACTAACCTAAGTGTCACTAGCTTTAGCAAATAAATGCCTTGAGGATATATTTTCATCATTGAGCATTTTGGGACCGGAAAGTCGATACAATCACCACTGCCCACTGACATGATGATATGAATACCAATTTTATTGCTCGTTTGGTAACCTCATTTTTGCTTTCCCATCTGTCTCTTCGATATGACTATCACTGATTACAAACAATCATGAGAGTATGACTACCGATTTTGTCAGATTCTATGTTGCAAGTGGATTTTGGCATTTAGATATGAAGAATCTAAATATCCAAGGTATTTGGTTGCATAAACAAACAAAGGTTAACTCATTGTTTTATGAGATAGTCCTCGATGGTTCTTTGATGACCATGTCTTTAGACTGATTCACATAAGGCAATGAATCTTCCTCAAAAC
The DNA here is from genome assembly GCA_027943335.1 of Chamaecyparis obtusa. Lineage (NCBI taxonomy): Eukaryota > Viridiplantae > Streptophyta > Pinopsida > Cupressales > Cupressaceae > Chamaecyparis > Chamaecyparis obtusa. Next base: position 181,598 of record BSBK01012806.1, read on the forward strand.
ACTCACTTCATAGTCAAGAAAAATCATGTCTCCATCATCGCCAATACCATCAATCAGCTAAAAAGACTTGATATAAATCAATCAATATAAGCAAAGAGATTTTTAACCATCTTTCAAAAGAATCTTTCAAGTGTTTTGCATTGTTTCTTTATTTTCAAATAGTATTTCCAAGTAATTTGATCATTAATGATGTTTGAATTTTTTAATCCTAAATAATAAAGTCAATTAAGGCTCAAGGATTTTGTTGTGGTAATCAATTTCTTGGTTTATGAACAGTGATATCTATCAAAGGTTCACGAAAATATGCTTCTTTCTTCTAAAATTCTGATCTCTTCTCTCTTTGTTTGACTATGACTAAATGTTATTTGTTTGAATCCTTTTATGTACCCACTTTCCAATCTGCTATTTGCTGCCCCCAAGTGTTGAATGTATCTATTTTGACAACTTTGGGCAATGCAAATGATGAAGCTAAAAGCTTTATTAGGACTATGTACAAATGAAAGATGCAATGAAGGTTTGAACAAATGGGATGATGAGATGCATTATGTACACATGTGACTAGGAAGGGAATGACTTAAGGGAACCAAAGGCACTTGTTGCCAAGTTTTCACCTTTGGGTGGTTTTGCTTTTTTTTGCTACCAAGGCGCCTATTGCTAGGTTTTCACTAAGGCACTTTTTTCTTTTTCTCATTTTTTTTGTTTTTTTTGTTTTTTTTTCTCTTTTTTAATTTTTTTGTATTTTCTCTTTTTTCTTTTTTTTGTATTTTCTTTATCTCCTTGGTGCCTATTTGCTAGGTTTTCACCAAGAGATAGTTTTTCAAATGTTTTTACTTTCTTCATGCTCAATTTTTCACTATTTTTTATTTTTCTTCTTTTCCAATGTTTTTGGGTTTTCTATTTTTCAAATGTTTTTGGTATTTTCAAGATCTCTTTCCAACTATGTATAATAAATATGATGCTCTCTCATCTGATACACTTTATACTCTTTCATCTGCTTTAGGTGTAGAACCTCTTCAAATGATTGCTATTTATGGGTTCTTGTAATTCTTCACCATCACAATTAGCTAGCTTGTATGTTCCCATTCCAAAGGATGATACAATCACAAATGGGCCTATCCAGTTGGCTTCCCACTTTCCTTTCTTCTCCCTTTCTTCTTGATTTTTAGGATTTTCTCTTAGTACCAAGTCTCCTACTTGAAAGGTTCTTGGTTTTATATATTTATTGTAATTTCTTGAAATCCTATTTTGATAGACCCTTAAGTGGTCATAAGCTTGAGTCTGGTGTTCCTCCAACAGTTCCAATTGTTGAAGTCTAGCAACTTATAATCCTTGTTGGTTATCAATCCTCTTAGTGAAACCTATAGAGATGGAATTTCAACTTCTAGTGGTAGAACTGCTTCAGCTCCATAGACTAAAGAGAATGACATAGCTCCTGTAGGTGTTCTAATATTGGTTCTGTAAGCCCATAGTGCTAGATTTATTTGCAGGTGCCAATCTCTTCTTGATTTGTTGACTGATCTTTTGAGAATTTTTGAGGATATTTTTATTTGTTGCTTCATCTTGACCATTGCCTTGTGGATAATAGATGGATGACGAATGATGTGTAATGTGAAACATCATGTAAAGCTCATCTATATCTTTATTCTTGAATTTCTTTCCATTTTCTGTGATGATGGCATGTGGGATACCATAGCGGCAAATAATATGGTTCAATATGAACATTGAAATTTGTTTGTTGGTTGTCGTTGTTAATGGAACTGCTTCTACCCATTTAGTGAAGTATTATGTCGCTATGATGATGTACTTGTGTCTGTTGGAAGATGGAGGATGAATGATCCCAATCAAGTCAAAACCCCATTGATAAAAAGGCCATGGTGTAATGAATGGGTGTAGTTCTTGAGCAGGTGCGTGTATCAAGTCTCCATGTTATTGACATTTGCTGCACTTTCTTATGAACTCACAAGCATCTTTCTCTAGTGTTTTCCAAAAATACCCTAAGTGAAGTATTTTCTTAGCTAAGTTTAATCCACTGGAGTGTGACCCACATACGCCTTCGTGCACCTCTTGTAAAGCTAACTTAGACTCTTCTTCTTCTAGACATCTAAGTAATGTACCATCAAGACCTTTGCGATACAATGTTTCAGATAGGATAGTATAGCGAGATGATTGTCATATAAAGTTTCTCTTTTGGGCTTGGGTTTGGTCAAGGGCTAGTTCTTGGTTTGTAAGATATTTAAAGATTGGTCCATACCAAGGCGAGTCATGTCCATCAATGAGAGAAATGATTTGGGTTTCAGGTAGGGAAAATGTAGGTGAAACCAACTATTCCACCAAGAATTCATAATTCTCATTTTGATCTAGTTTTTGTAATAGAGAAGCCAAAGTAGCCATTGCATCAGCCGCTCTATTCTTCTCCCTTGGAATTTGTTCAAATGTGATCAAGACAAAGTACTTTTTCCATCCATCAATCAAGGTTTTATATTTCATCAAATTTTCATCTTTTGTATTGTATTCATTGTTAACTTAATTGATAATGAGTTGTGAATCCCCATACACTTGCAATTCTGTAATATTCCATTCCAAAGCCATTTTGATACCAATGACTAGTGCCTCATATTCCGCTATATTATTGGTGCATGGAAATAAGAGTTTGTAGGACTTTGGAATGGTGTACCCTTGAGGGGTAACCAATAATATACCTACTCCTGGACCTCCTTGTGTATAAGATCCATCAAAATACAACTTCCATGTCTTTGCTTCTATGTTGACAATTGCTGCATTTGGAAATTCTATCTGAATGGTTTGTGTGGACTCCATTGGGTTATCTGTTAAGTGATCTGCTATCACTTTTCCTTTGATTTCTCTTCTATCAACATATTCAATGTAGAATTCACTTAGGATCATGACCCATTTTGCTATTCTACCCATTAGGGCAGTTTTGCTTAGCAAATATTTTAGGGGATCAATTTTGGCAATCAATTTGACTTTATGCATCAACATATAATGTCTCAATTTTTGTGATGTAAATACCACTGCTAGACATGATCTCTCCATGAATGAATAATTTAGTTCATACTTTATTAGGGTTCTATAAAGATAGTAAATTGCCCTTTCTTTTCCTTGCTCATCTTCTTGTGCCAAAAGTATGCCTAAGGATCTTTCTATGGCTGATATGTATAACAAAAGTTCTTTGCCTTTGATAGGTGGCATAAGAATAGGTAAGTTTATTAAATAGGTCTTCAAAATAGCAAAGGCCTTATCACAATCTTCATCCCACATAAATGTAGTGTCCTTATGTAGCAATCTGGTGAAAGAATGACACTTTTCTACCAATTGAGATATGAATCTTCTTATTGATTGAATCTTTCCTTGTAGTGATCTCATTTGGCTAATGTTTCTTGGAATCTCGATCTCTAGAATGGCTTGCACTTTTTTAGGATCTACTTCGATTCCTTTGGTTGAAACTCTGTATCCTAGCAATTTTCTGGATTGAACTCCAAAGGCACACTTCTTTGGGTTCAATCTTGTACACACTAAAATATGCACTTCTATGAACCATTACATGCAAGGTTACTCAAGAGTGTGGCCTCACAAAGCGGCTCATAGCTCTCTATGCATGGAGTTGCAAGGGACTATGAGTTTTGCTCTCAGCTAGAGCTACAAGAAAGTGACCTTGCTAGTCAACCACACAATGAGAGATTCAAGTGAAGACAAGGGCAAGAGTGCCAATATCCCCAAGAATCTAATATGCAATGGAATGCAATGCAACTAAGATGAAGATGCAAATTTGCAAGCTATGCTATGAAAATGAAAGTACAAACTAAGCTATGAAAGGAAATAGCAATGGATTACAATGCCTCCTATTTAAACTATGTGAGATCTATTCTATTGCATAAAAGGAAATCTAATCTATGATGCCATGAATGTAACTATGAAAGCAAAACTATTATGAAATGCAACCAAAAATGTCAAGGCTTCAAAGCTTGAGTGTCTTCAAAGAGAGCTCCAAAACCTGCAGCATAACAATAGCATAAAATATGGATATGCAAATGAAGGAGAGAGCTCTCCTTTTATAAGAAATGAGGTGAAATGGACCATTGAGATTAAGAGGCAAAAGTCTTAATCAGCGGTGGAGGTTGAAAGAGGAGCAATCCATGTGCACAAACATCCTCCAATGAGAGTGAAGTGTTGACTTTTGAGCCTCATGTGAGACAAAAAGTGCTTTTTCCCTTTTTTATAAAATAGGAATAATATTTTATTTGTGCAACTTAGGATAAGAGGAAATGGGGCTTTTTATTTAATTGAAAGGGGAGGAAATATTCCTTTTAATTAAATAAAGACTTAGGATAAATGGTTAGCCCAAGGATAAAAATCCAATATATGATCGAAATTAAGATTTGATCAAGAAATTGATATTGTTGAAAATATTGATTATTGATAAAAATGATTCAGGATTGATAAATTGAATAAATGGGGCCCAAAGTCTAGGCGACCATTTTAGGGTGCATACATTTGCCCCTCTTTGACTAATGTGTGATCGATTTGGGAACACATGTAGTCAAAGAATGAAGTTGAAATGTGAGATCGATTTGGGATCACAAAACAACTCAGATATGAGGTCGATTCGGGATCACATCTGGACAAACAAAAGCTTAGACCAACACCGTCGCTGCTAGGTGCAAATCAAGCTTTAGACAAAAACTATCACCGTCGCTGCTAGGCAATAATCAATGTCTAAAAATGGGAGATAAGAATCTCAAATTTTGAGCAAAAGCTCACAAAAGATGTCTGAATCAGGAAAATCAAGAGAATTAGGGATGAGAATCCCATAAATACTGCCCCCTCGGAATCGAAATCGAAATCTGTTAGAGGAGAGACAGTGAACTGATAAAGATTTGACCAAATCATAATGAAATCATAATCGAATGTAAATGATAACAGGATAACCATTAGGCAATGAAACATGCCCCAGCGATGAGCTAGAAGAAAAGAGATAGGGCGAATGAAAGACTAGAAAATTGAGAGACATGAAAAGGAAGAAATTCCACCGAAAATCAAATTATGCCTCAAAAGGTTAGTCAACTGCTCAGAAGAAGGAAAAAAATTTTGAAATGCGACTCGGATTTCAATTTCGAGTCCGAAAATGGATAGAAAATGATGTGATATGAAAGACTAGAAATGAAAGATATGATCAAGAAGAATTAGAAGATGAACACAGTTGACCGACTAGTCCGTAAATGATGAAAAGGAGCGCTCTCTCCGTATGCAAAATGCAAAAACTAAACTATGATGAACCTAGAAATGCAAGCTACTATGAAAGTGGTTGACTTGCAAGGTCACAACGCTTATAGACATCTAATTATCATCATTGAGCGTTATTGGTAGCGTCGTAAGATCATACAATGCACACTAGCATTACTATGTGGATATGAATATGATCTTTATCAGATAGAAATGTGGGAATCTCACCTAGGCATCAAAGACATATAGGTCAAGATGACTAATGCAGTGAGATTACCTAAGCTTGATATGGCGAGATTATGCTTGTATCAAGACACATGAAAGTCAGGACAGCTAAAAGCATGCACTCGCATAACAGTCAAGGATAATACCTCGTCAATCCATAGTGTCAAGTAAGACTAGCATAAATGCTCATGACAGTTAGGATGAACAAAATATACCCACAAGCAGATAAAGAAAGAAAACATGTTCTCATACCCTCAGTCTTCTAGCTATGCATCATCGAAAACTTCTCAGGGAGAGACCACTCATCAAAGAAATCCTCATAGACAGCACACAAAGAAAAATAAAGTCATCATATCGTCAGCGAGTTGATTGTTTAAGTGCGTGTGTGTTGGTCATAGAGTCAAACTCTGAGTATCATATCTGCAAATGAGAAATATCGCGTCATACGAGACTGTTTGGGTAAGACACCTGATAAGTGTTAAGAAACACTCGACGCAAGGGTAGTGTTGAAAAACACTGTTTGGGGTGGTTGTGAAAAACACCTGTTGTGAAATGCCCCAAGAGACAAACACACCAAAAGGACCTATGTGAACAGTTATGCCCCCTAGACAAAGACAAAGACCAATTCCAGACTAGGCCAAATAAGGTCAAGGCGTGATGGAAAGTGGTTAAGTGTCGAGGACGCATGCTAACAAATAGGGGTACAAAGGCCTCAAGTAGCGCCTGTTTCCAGGTTTTCACCACTTGGAATCATTTTTTCATTTTTTCATTTTTTTAAGTTTTTTGGGATTTTTTTGCTACCAAGGCGCCTATTGCTAGGTTTTCACCAAGGCACTTTTTCTATTTTTTTTTTTATTTTTTTTTTTTGGATTTTTTGATTTTTTTGTATTTTTTCAGGACTTTTTATGCTTTTTAGGATTTTTGAATATATAATTTTTTTGGTGAAACATCAAAGCGTCTATTGCTAAGATTTCACTAGGATGCTCTTTTTTTTTCAGGACATTTTATGATTTATAGAATTTTTGACAATATATCATTTTTTTTGGAATGTTTTTCAGGACCATATATGAATTTTTTTGGTATTTTTTCAGGATCAATAAAATATATACAAAGGATGCCCCCAGACAGAAATGGGCATTAAACTCATGAGCAAAATCACATTGTGCAGTCCCAATATCTAGCAATGTGAGGGACAAGATGGATGAGCAAGCTGGTGGAGACAAGGAGAATGAAAGCGAACGGAGGGAAGAAATCCTCAAGGTCAAACTCTTCAAGAATACCCAAGCTAGGGAAAAAAAAATTGTCATGTAAAGCACATTTGGACAAGCAAGGAAAGCCAGCATAGGATAAGCCTCAAAAGCGTAATGCAAAAGAAGGAAAGGATGCAGTCCAAAGGAGTAGACATGTCAAGAGGCTTCATAGCATCACATTTTACTTTTTTGTTTAGATCAAGATGAAAGGGGAAAAGGATAGCGAAAGGCTAGAATGAATGGAGGAAAATGAAGATGAAGGCTAGACATGAATGGAATGAAAGCAAGATCATCATAAGATAGCTCACAAAATAGCCAAATGTTCATGTATAGATCAACATTGTCAAGATCAAAGAGAGAAGATGAAATGGATGAAATATGTAGAAGAACTACGCATGATGCCTGATTGCCAGGTTTTCATCATGGTACTTATCCAAGGTGCCACAAGGGAGTGGTTTTCACCATAGGATGAATTTATTTCTCTTTACTTTTGCTACCAAGGTGCCTGTTTCCAGGTTTTCACCATGGCACATTTTCAAATTTTTTTCAATTTTTTTTTTATAATTTTTTGCCATTTTTAAAATTTTTCCATTTTTTTGAATTTTATAATTTTTTGGAAGAAAGCAAGCTTTTAGGATAATGCTCCTTGAAAGGATAAACCATGATATGTCAATGATTCAAAATGATATGCTCAAAGATGCTGATAGGGAAAGGAAAATGCATGAGGAATAGGCAAATGAGGAAAAAATGATAGAAGGTAGAAGGATGATGAATGGAAGGAATGTGAAAGGGTAGATGGAAAGAAAGGTAAGATCAACGTCAATACACACCTTGAAGGGTGGCGAGAGGATGGAGGAAACATGAACCATATTCTAGTCCAAATGCAAACCATATTCTGGTTCATTATTGCTATGTGACTCCTCGAAAAGAGGATTGGTGTGCTTGTTATAATTCTCAAATGTGAATGGAGGAATACGAGAGGGAATATGGAAAATGTTTAGCAGAGGTTGTGGTTCAGGCGTATGGAATGGAAGAATGTTTTTGGAAAAAGATGAAGTGGAAGCCTTTGGAAGCTTGAATGTCAATTTCACTTTTTGTTCAACATGAGACTCTTTCAAGAGAGATTTTAGAATCCATATAGCTTTAAGCTTTTTATTTTCTTTTGATGTGTTAGAGAGAATATCTTGAATGATGGATTTTGGAACCCATACTTGTCTTGTAGTTTTCTTCTTAAATATCTCTTTCGACTTTATGCCCCCATGTCGACTAGAGGGGACATGGTGATCTTCTTTTTTTGATGGATTCTTGTATTGCTTCTTTTTCTTGTATTGAACATTCAAGTTACTTCCAAAAGACTTGGGACTTGTGGAAGAAGAAGGAAAATATGACTGGTATAGATGGGTGGATGGATGAAAATGATTCAAGGGTATGCATCTATGTTGATCTTGAGGAAAGATAGGAGATAGAGGGATGTAAGGACCTAAAATGGATGACGAATTAGGATAATTAGGAGGGGAAAGTGAAGGGACATAAGGACCCAAGATGGAAGGAAGACATGAAGCCCTTAGTATTGGTGGAGGAGGTCCAAGGATGGAAGTGGAAGATGCAAAAGGATAATCAATAAGTTCATCAGCATCTATATCACAACCAAGGATATCAGCATCTTTAGAGTGAGCATTAGGATTTTCAATAAAATCATGCACATCTTGAAGAGGAGCAGTTTCTTTGATAGGATCATTCGTAGCTTGCAAAGATTTAGGAAGAGCAGAAAGCGGAAGTGAACATGGAGTGGTAGAACAAGAAGATGGAAGACTTTGATCTTGACAAGTATCGTTGGGTAGCATAAGCGTATCAACTTTATTTTGATTTTCAATAGGTTTTACATCATAAGTAATGACACCATTTTTAATAACCTTAATGGAAGTATCATCTTTTGAAAGTGCAAGTGTGGTAAGGTTATTTTGATTATCAATAAGCTCAACGGTGTAAGTAGTAGCTTGATCTTGCTTAGGAGATGGTGGAATGAATGCGAAAGAGCGTAAAGGATCGAAAGAACCATGAAATGGAGGAGATACATCATGAAGAGAATTGGATGACATGGAAGGTTCTTGATCTTGATCTTTCTTTATGTTCTTTTCTTTATCATTGTTAGAGTCCTCTTGACATGGAGCCACTTCTAAGGACAAGGAAGCATGTTGGAATTGTATGGAAGACTTTGGAAGAGATGGTGAAGGACTAGTTGAAGTAGGAATTATAGCAGATGAAGGCTTAGGCTCTTTAGGTTTGACATTATTGAAAGTATTTGCAGCCAAGTGAAGGTTATCTTGAGTATCTTTAAGAGGTGGCCCTTGAGGATAACTATAGGGAACCGCATGGAAAGTCTTAGGATCTTTGTTGGATGAAAGATTTGTGAAAGATTTAGAAGACTTAGCAGCTTTAGGAGATGTGTGGATATTGGAGGAAGTGGCAGATGGAAGGGGACCATCACAAGACAAAGGTTCAGCATTAACATGATCTTGCTGGAGAGTGTAATCTTTATTTTCAGCATGAGAGTTTTTAGACAAGACATGCTCATAGTATCTTTGTTTATAATCAGCACGGAAAGCTTTCTCTTCCTCAATAGAAGTAGATGTATCATATTGTTCACAACAAATATCATAATTTCTCTCAAAATCAGAATCATATGGATCACCATCACAATCTATCCAATAGGATGACCCTTTAGTAAGCCTAAGCACACGACGAGGAGGACTATTAGGAATAGAGGTATCATAGGTATGGCTAAATTGTCCATCATCATAGTCATCATAGTCATCATAGGTGGGTGTATCACTCTTTTTGGAAGAGACATCACAAGGACTATCACGTTGCTCTTTATGGTATGTCTTCTGAAGAGAAGTAAGACTCTTGGGAGAAGTAGAAGAAGAATGACATCTTGAAGAAGAGGAAAATGAAGACCTAGTGGAAGAAGAATACTTGGATAATGAGGAATTCGAATGATGTTTAGAAGAGTCATGATAAGATTTGGAAGATGAAGAATGTGAATAGTGTTTAGAAGAATCATGATAAGACTTAGAAGATGAAGAATGAGAATGATGTCTGGAAGAGTCATGATAAGACTTGGAGGGTGAAGAAGAATGAGAAGATTTAGATGATGAAGAATGTTTGGAAGAAGAAGATCGTGATATGATCATGTTTATTTTTTCTATAAATTCATCACTCATGAGAATTTTGGAGGAACAACACTTTTCAAATATGTCAATGAGCTCAAGATCATCTATTCTTAATAAAGGTTCCAAAGCTAGATAGTTAAGATTCATGGTTCCAAAAGAGGAGAAATCAAGCATGGAAGAAATGAATAGATGAATAGAAGAAGGTAGACTAGATAGCAAGAGGAAAAGAATCAAGAAGAAGAAGAAGAATTTCTCATGGGAATAGAAGACTTTAGAAGAACATGGGAAATGGAGAAGAAAGAAGAAGACTAAGAGCCATCTTGTGCAATTGATACCATAACGTTCATTGAGATGTTGAGCAACATGACAACACCTAGGATCTAAGATCTGGACTGACCAAGGAAGATTGGTAATAGGATGACCTCACAAAATGTCAACACCAAACTAGGATAATCAAAGTTCTCTATTGTCCAAAGAGAAATGAAAAGATAGAAGCAGGGGCTTTACCAACACTGTCAAAGAGGTGCTTCAAATCAAAGGGTGACTACCCTTGCACTTTTGAACCAGGAGGTTGGGCTAGGCCAAAATATAATTGAAATTGAGATTAGATGAAAATTATTTGGACAATAAGAGTACGAGAATTTCCCAAGAATGTAGCTCACAATTCTAGAGATAAACTTTCTCACCAAGAACAACCTTCTAATGCAATATTTCTCTTTGGCTAATGTGATACTAATGTTGATCTTGACCAATTTGTGCAAAATTTTGATTTTTTTAAGGTCTAATTTCAAGTTTCTGAATGTGAGGGTGAAAATGTCTGATTTCAATCACAAATTCAACAGCATTTGGACAGGTTTGCAAACAGTAGAGGATCAAACATGTCTTCAAACACTTGAAACAAGGGCAAAAGCAACCTTGCCAAGACAAACACTTATGATATCAAAAATAAAATTGCACCCTATGAATGCTACCGATTGTTTGTATGTTAAGAACGTTTACACTGGTATCACACAATCGAAGACACTTCAAGCAATATCTACCTACAAGACAAGGCTCATTACTCATCAACTTAGCCCACAACTTGATGCCCCCTTGCCTCACACCAAGTGGTTGCCCACAAGAGATATTGGCTTTGTCATGGAAGTGTCAAACAACACAACCAAAGGGACACATATGGTGAGTATCTTGGGGTGATCCGAGTTATTCCACTTGGATCAATCCTTGCACTAAGAAGATAAGCGGCTGAAAAAGGTGGTTTCTAATCTATGGTTCTTAATAAGGGTTTCCGTTCACAACACCCCTCTTACTCCTCGTAAAGGACTAGGACCTCGCGGCCTCAAGAGTACCTTAAGCATTCTTGCTCAATGCTTTCCCCATGGTCGCAATCCCATGAGCTACTCACATCAAGCGAAGACAAGTGTTATGTCTACCAAGGTTTTGTGTCCTCGATAGCCTTGAGATTATAGTGAGTTGGAATCACTCGCCACCAAGGAAAATGATGACAAGGTTGTCCCCACTTGGGTCGTTCCTCTTGATTGCTCAAGAGCAGGCCCGCTAAAGGATTTCTATACTAAACAAAAAGTGGATTAACTCTTGAGGTTCAAGGTTTTTGGTTCACCACAAGGGTGAAGAGCATACTCCCCTATCTCAAGAATCTCTCCCAAACACACCAAGCAAAGAGATCAATTACCCCCTTGCTTCCAAAACCTTAAGATGGGTCAAGATTTTCTGATTCACCTAAAGGTGAAGAGCATACTTCTCCTACCACCTCAAAATCCCTTTCACAAGGTATTAAGATTCCTAATACAATTAGTGAATGCCACACTTGAAAGGAAAGTAAATAAACAAGCAAGAAATAATAAATTTTTTTTTTTTTGTTTTTATGCTTGGGCAGCCCTACAAAAACCATTAGTAGCCCTCTTTGACATGCGTTCTTTTGACAAATTTCAAGTAATGAGAGCACCTACAACCACAACTTGTTAGACCAACAAGAGTTAGGAGAATCAAAATCCAAAATCTACCAATGATTAGTACATGAAAAATTAGATAATCTAAAAAATAACTGATCAAATGATAAAATCTGAAAATGAAACCATCATGGTTGGATTAGGCTCGGAAAGACCTTTCCAACGATATATCACACTTAAACTTTTGATACCATTTGCAAAATTTCAAAAAAAAATGGGCACCCATTTTCCAGAGTGGCACGGATTTGAAAACGCTAGAAATTTCAGAAAATTTCAAAAGGATAGCTAAGAACCCGAAACTTGCAAGATACAAAATAGTTCACTGTTAGATCAGGCGATATACCTCAGACTTCACCAGTATCATGCGATACTTCTTCCTATAGCCAGGCGATACTTCCCCAGTCGAGCGATACTTCGCACGATGCCAGGCGATACTTCGCCCGATGCCAGGCGATAGACTTCAATATAGGTGTGCGATACTTTTTCCGCGCGAAATATCGCGCCAAGACAGGAAGTATATCGCGCGATATTTCTGAGAAGTGTCGCGCGATAATCTGAGACAGAAAACCAGAGACGCAGATTTTTCTGAAAATTAATCCGAAAATGACGAAAAATGCAGAATTAAAGGGACAAAGCTAATCTACTCTGCCCCACGGTGGGCGCCAGAAATGTACACACTAAAATATGCACTTCTATGAACCATTACATGCAAGGTTACTCAAGAGTGAGGCCTCACAAAGCGGCTCATAGCTCTCTATGCATGGAGTTGCAAGGGACTATGAGTTTTGCTCTCAGCTAGAGCTACAAGAAAGTGACCTTGCTAGTCAACCACACAATGAGAGATTCAAGTGAAGACAAGGGCAAGAGTGCCAATATCCCCAAGAATCTAATATGCAATGGAATGCAATGCAACTAAGATGAAGATGCAAATGTGCAAGCTATGCTATGAAAATGAAAGTACAAACTAAGCTATGAAAGGAAATAGCAATGGATTACAATGCCTCCTATTTAAACTATGTGAGATCTATTCTATTGCATAAAAGGAAATCTAATCTATGATGCCATGAATGTAACTATGAAAGCAAAACTATTATGAAATGCAACCAAAAATGTCAAGGCTTCAAAGCTTGAGTGTCTTCAAAGAGAGCTCCAAAACCTGCAGCATAACAATAGCATAAAATATGGATATGCAAATGAAGGAGAGAGCTCTCCTTTTATAAGAAATGAGGTGAAATGGACCATTGAGATTAAGAGGCAAAAGTCTTAATCAGCGGTGGAGGTTGAAAGAGGAGCAATCCATGTGCACAAACATCTTCCAATGAGAGTGAAGTGTTGACTTTTGAGCCTCATGTGAGACAAAAAGTGCTTTTTCCCTTTTTTATAAAATAGGAATAATATTTTATTTGTGCAACTTAGGATAAGAGGAAATGGGGCTTTTTATTTAATTGAAAGGGGAGGAAATATTCCTTTTAATTAAATAAAGACTTAGGATAAATGGTTAGCCCAAGGATAAAAATCCAATATATGATCGAAATTAAGATTTGATCAAGAAATTGATATTGTTGAAAATATTGATTATTGATAAAAATGATTCAGGATTGATAAATTGAATAAATGGGGCCCAAAGTCTAGGCGACCATTTTAGGGTGCATACAAATCTCACTTTGAATTTTTTGAGCCTTGTGAATATTTGCCTTAGGATATGTAGATGTTCTTCTCTTTTATATGATTTAGCCAATATGTCATCTACATAATCTTCTAAGAATGTGTGCATCATGTCATGGAAGATAGTAGTCATTGCCCTTTGATAGGTGGCTTTGGCATTTTTAAGACCAAACGACATGACGTTCCAACAAAATGTACCCCAAGGACATGTAAAAGCTATTTTCTCTTGGTCTTCTGGGGCAATTTTTATTTGATTGTACCCACTAAATCCATCCATTAAGGAATACATAGAATGTCCCACTGTTAGGTCCATAATAGCATCAATGCTAGGAAGTGGAAAGTCATCTTTTGGGCATGCAAGGTTCAAATCTCTAAAATCTATACAAATCTGAATGGACTTGTCATGCTTTGTCACAGGTACAATGTTTGATATCCATTCGACATAAGCTATTGCTCAAATGAATCCCACATTTAGCAATTTTTCTAATTCTGCTTTGACCAAAATTGTTGTGTGGGTGCATCTTTCTTAACTTTTTCTTGATGGGCTTGACTCTAGGTCGAACATTGAGATAATGCATTATGAAATCCGGATCCAAGTCGGGCATGTCTACATATGACCAAGCAAAATTGATTTGCTATTCTTGGAAGAATTTTATGAAGTCTTCCCTTTCAATGGGTGTAAGAGATGCTGCTAAATGTATGTATTTTGGATCCACATCTATTCCAATGTTCACTTTTTCTATTGGCTCAATGAGAATGGAAGACCTTTCATCTTCGTGTTCTGGTAGGGTATCCAATCTCTCTTCTTTTGGTACCACTATTGGGTTTTCACCACAAGAAATGTCTTTTATTTTTATTTTTTTTAGGTTCTAATGTTGCCACATAATGGCTTTCGACATTAGACCTTTTCATTTTTTTGTTTTTTCTCATTTTTTGCTTTTGACTAAAAGATTGGATACCCTCAGATGTAGTCATAGTAGCATCAAATTCATTGATGTAAGAGGGTTCCACCGTATTTAGGTATTGATTCATAGTTTGGTCATTTGGAAAGTATAATAGGTCACTTGGTTCAATTTCATACCAGTCTATGAGATCAAGTCGTGCCAATAGCAATGGTTCAAAGGGTAAGGTGTCAACACTGGGGTTTAAGGACATGACTTTATTAGAAGGTTCATACATTGTATCATCTAGGTCCCTAATGTGCACTTCCTCAAAATGATCTAGAGAAGAAGGATCAAAATCCCCTTCACTTGATTCTACGTCGACTTCTCTGGGAAACAACATTGGAAATGCCACTAGTGGATTAAAGATAATGTTTGAATCTCCTTCCTCATCAGGCACCCAAAATGTGTCAATCCATGGTGCATTTGAAGGACCTTGTCCTATTTGGAGTTCTTGAATGTTGGGCACCTCATGAATCCTAGGCATTTGGTTAGAACCTTCTCCTTTAGCATAAGTGTGAATAATGATGATTTCCTTGTCTTGGCAAGACTCCTCGGATAAGGTGTCCCATTCATATTCCTTGGAATCATCACTATCGGCCTCAGATTCTATGACATTCACACTAGGATAGGACTCATGCATGGGACTTGAACTTTCTCCTTTGTAGGTATACCCTACGCCAGACTTCTCTTGTTTAGACCTCCAAGAAGTCTCAAGTGGTTCCAAAAGTCCTCTATTTCATTGTCCTAAAGGGCCTCTCCCTTTGTAACCCATATTTTGCATAATTTTGAACCCTTTACCATATTGATCAGTTTGAATATTAACATGTCTTATGCTTTCTACTTGATCATTGGTAGAGTCTTCATCTTTGTATAACCATGCTAGCACTTCATTTTCTTCTTTGTCAAAAGCTTCTTTATCAGTTTCCCTTACAAAGTAGGAATTGTATTTGTGTGGAAGATGCTATTTTGAAGGTTTTCCATATGATCTTGGAGATGTGGGTAAGTTAAATAAGGAAACAGAATATTCCCCTATTCCCTTTGATTGAATTTTGCATTATTTTTCAAACTTTTCCATCATCTCACTCATGTTTTGATATTGGTCCTCTTTGATTTTCTTCTTTTCTTCTTTAGTTGGTTTTATTGGAATTATTTCCAACTTTGGTGCCAAGTATGGAGATTCTATTGGCCTTGCCTCCTCGTAGTTCACTTTTTCTTTTCCTTTAGTTGATGTAGTTGAACTAGCTTGATGAGGGTTTTGGGTAGCATCTAATGCTAGCTTGTTTGCGTTCATTTCTTCAATTGTAGCTCTTTGAATGATGCCTTCCCTATTATGAGGAATAAATAGTTCATGGATAGGCTTAAGTGTATTGCAATATTGGAATGGATTCAAATCCCCTCCAATTGTGACTTCATCCCCCATGTATGGAAACTTTATACATTGGTGATATGTTGAAGGAACCGCTTGCATTTCATATATCCATGGCCTCCCCCAGCAAAATATTATAAGTTAACTTCATATCAAGCACTTGGAAATTGGTGTCTTTCTTAACCGGACCCACTTGAATGGGCAATATGATCATCCCCTTAGAAGATCTTTCCACTTCATCATAAGCACGAATGGTGATTCTTTTTATAGGATCAATGCTAGACTTGGATATCCCTAAGGTGTTTACAAGACTCAAGGTGCAAATGTTTAATCTGGTTCCCCCATCTATGAGAGCTCTTTTCACCCTATGATGTTCTATGAGGAATTCTATATGTAAGGGAAAATTTTGGGGATGAGTGATAGACATGTCATCTTGATCAAAAAATGAAAGGCAATGGCGTGCTACAAGATGACCAACCATATTTGAAAACTTGCCTTCATCTAAGTTCGTAGGAACATTAGTTTCCACAAGGGCTTTTTCTAGGATCTCTTTGTGATTTGGTGATAACTTCAATAACTCCAAAATGGATATTTGAGTGGGAGTCTTTTGTAGTTGATCAACCAAACTATAAGGTTTTTCCATTGTTGAAGGAACTTGTCTAATCACAATGTTAGATTGAGGTGGGCATATAGGTCTAGGATCCACTCCTTACAAAGTGACCCTTGCTGCTTGCCCCCTTGTCACAACATTTGATTTTTCTCTTTGGAATTGTTCCTTAACAACTATAGCATTCACCACATTATCGTAAGGTGGTGAAAAGTTCAAATTGTTGCTACTTTGACCCTTAGCTTTTGATGACTCACCCTTGTCATGATTATAAAAGGGTTGTTGAAATGCCGTATGATCCTCATTTGTTCTTGGACCATCAATGGTGATTGTTCCATTATCGATCATGTCTTGAACAATATGTTTCAATTGTTGGCAATCATTTGTCTTATGTCCTCTTACTCGATGATATGCACAATTTTCATTTTCATGCCACCAATTAGGCTTGTTTGTTGGTTCATAAGGCTGAATACTTGGCAACCCAATCATGTTGTTGGCAAGTAACATTTGTAGTGCCTTCTCGAGAGGTTCTCCTAAAGGTTTGAAGTGCCTTTTAGGGGTAGGTCTTAAATATTTGTCAAATTTACCATCTCTTTGTGTGTTCCCTTGATTATTGTTGGTCACATTTTTATTGGGAACCACCTTCACATTTTGATTAGTATTGTTGACTTGGTTAGGTGTCCTCGTAAGAACGAATGGGACCGCCTTTAAGTTACTTGATTCAACAATGCCGTCATTGACCATTCCCTTGTTATTATTCTTTGTGGCATAACAGCTATTATTATTGTACCAACCTTTATTTTGATTGTTGTTATTGTTGGTGTTGTTGTTAAAGTTGTTGTTGGAGTTAGATTTGTTCTTATTTTCTTTGTACAATTTCAACTCTCCACTCTTCACCAACACTTCTTCCATTGTAACTCTATTATCAATCAAATTTTGGAAGGTTTTTGGGCATTGCATTCTTAGCCTATAATTTAATTCATTGCTCAAGCCGTTGATAAAGATATCCATATTCTCTTTTTCAGTACACTTTGTGGATCTCTAGCAAAAGTGGTCCTCCATCTTTGCAAGAATGTGAGGAAGGCTTCTCCATCACGTTGTTTCTTGTTACATAATGTTATCATTGTGACCTCATGCTTGATATTATATGAGTAATGAGTCACAAATTTAGAAGCTAGTTCTTCGAAGGTTTTGATGTCGGATGGTAGTTTTGAAAACCAATCCATGGCCATACCTCCCAAGCTTCTTGGGAATAGTCTCATTAAATAGGTGGTATTGTGCATGAACTCAAGAATCAATGCACAAAATTCCTGAAGATGGTCATGTGGATCAGATGTTCCTTCGTACTTATCATACTTAGGAAATACTATATTGATGGGAAAAGGAACCATGACCAAACTCTTGTCAAACATAAACGAACACAATGCTTCGATAGAAAAAGGCTTGGGAGCCCCATTTTGTTTCAAAGTGTCTATTTCCATTTGGAATAATTTAAACTATTTGTTTATTGCCTCCATAGGATCTTCCATTTCCTTAACTTTTAGTTGTTCTACGTCAAATTCTTTAGGAAGTTTTACCCCTGTTTGTGCTAAGTCCATGAAATATTTTTCTTTGTCTTTATACATAGCCTTTTTCATTAGCTCTAGGAAGTATGGACATTGATCTGCCTCGGCGACCTTTTCATCTGTGGCATCATCCACCGTTGGAGGGATGTTTATGTTGTTAGGAGGAGGCAAGTTGTTGCCTTGTGAATTTGCCCCTTGGGAATTAGGGTATGTTCCTCCATTATTCAAATTCCCTTGATTATTGTTAGGATCAACACCCCCGTTCATATTGTTGCCTTGATTGTTGGGGTCCGTATTGCCTAAGATGCCGCCAAACATCGTGTTGGTATCTTTTGCCTTTGCAATTTTATCAATCACTCGTGGAGTAGTGAAAGTGTCCTTCGAAAAAGGAAGTTCTTCTCATTTGTAGGTCCTATTTGCTTGTAAGGTTTTCTTGATGTAATGTGATCTTGTAAAAGCAGGCATGAACAAACTTATAAGGTATGTTTACTTCTTCCTTTGTCTTTTCAGTTTTGAATAAGGTAAATGTTTTGATCAGTTTTTAATGATTTAAAAATATTAATTGTTTTGATCAACAACTTTGGAATATCTTGTTTGAAAAAATAAAAACAATCTCAACACACACATCAATTGGGCATCATATCCCTAGAATCCTAATGTGTATATTTTTTAATGTTTTCACAGGTTGAACACAAGAATAGCTTCCATGCAATCTACCTAGCACATAGTTTGTTCATAAACATGGCTCTATAAGGTAGTTTTTCTATTTTACCATTATTTAGTTTGGATTCCATTCAAAATGGATCTCAGTCATTCATCCCCCAAGTATATTAAGGGGCTTCCCACACGCACTAAAGTATGATTTTGCACAATTTATGAGGACTACTCAAGGAAGTTTGAAGGGGCTAAAATCCTTTTGTCACACACCCCATTAAGGATGCATGCATTTTGTTTTATAGTGGGTCAGATTCTCGCGGCAAAAGCAAGTGTATCCCACTTTGGGTTGTTCCTCTCACTAGCCCTTTAAGGCAATCTCGAGAGGTGAGCCCACTAATTTCTAAACATGTTCATTTAAAGCATGAAAAGTGGATTTCTCCCAAACACTTACAATCAATTATTCTTTTTCAACTCCGTGAAAAAGGAGTTCTTATAATTGAAGTGTTTTTGTTCTTTCCCTTTTATGATTAACTATGTTTGAAATTTTGACAATGCCACAAGCTAAGGGAATGTGCAAGCTTGATTAGAAAGATACCTCAACCGATGCTAGCAAAGGCTAGGGGCATTTTTAAATAGTAGTTTTCTTGCTTCTATCTCTCAATTTATTTCTTACCTTAGCAAGTGCGTTCCCTCCACCAACAAGTTAGTCGGCACAAACAAACAATGTGAGGGGAAACCAAAATTAAAAGCTCAATATGATGATATTGCTTATGCTTTTAATTCTTTAACTCCAAATACATGCAACATTCACAAACTTAGGGACTAAATTCCCAATTTAATGAAATATTATTCTGTTTGTATGCATTAATTACAACAATGTATTTGGAATATACCTTTGCTTCTATCTCCAAATCCAAATTTAGGACAAAGGCTATGTGTTCTCGATTTTGCCTTATCCTCTTAGCAAGCAATTTTTCTTTTGAATTATGCCTACTCTCTGGTTTTTGGATTTTCTTCTGACAGAGCATGTACCTGTGATAGAAAAACTAGTAAATTAATAAGTCACATGCATAATTTAGTAAAATAATGCATTTTTTAAGCATAGTCTATGTGACATTTTAATGACAGAATGTGAGATTTAATTAACTACACGCATGATTTATTTGAATGCAAGCATCACCTTTATGGGGCTCAAGTGAAATCAAATAAACCAGAAGTGGTATTTAATTATTAAAGGTGTGAAATCATTAATAAAATGTGACAGACTGGTGAACCGAATGCGACTTTTAAATAAACTGAAGCGACATCTAAAATACAAAAAGCAATAAAACAAATCACAAAGGCATAATACTCCCTTTACACTAGACGTAAAATAGTTTCCCATATGTGGCTTTTCAATTATCTGTGTGTGACATTTGAATTGTCAAAGGCATGGAACCTTTGTCAGGAATGCGACACTTAAATGACCAGAAGCGTGATTTCTTTGTCTGATGTGTTATTTCTTTGCTCTCTAGTGTGAAACTGTAGGTTGAAACATGGAATAGTCCAGACTTAGAGCAGCGTTTTATTTCCATTAGGCGACATTTCTTTGCTGTAGGTGAGATTTATTTGCTGACAGGCGTGATTTCTTCTCTGTAACCTGCAAACAACAAGCAAAATTATGCAATTCTAGCCTAAAATTTGCAAGAAACATGAAAATATTTATGATTTTGAGGCCTAGAGCCCCACGGTGGGTGCCATTTGTGTGTTTTCATGAAATAACAAGAATAAGAGAGAATTTACACTATTCAAAGAAAACTAATCTAAATAATGCATAATTAATCTAAATATTTCATGGTTCTCTATATCTAAGTGGTAAATGAGGCTCTCAGCTATAAATCCTCACTAGTGACAGTATGATAATGAGAAATAAACTAAGACTGATATGCAATTTAGATCTAATTATCAAATTCTAGCTCTATTTGATAAGAAATCTATGAAAAGATGAACAATTAAAGCTAAATGATCAATTGAAAATGCTAAGTGAGTGGTGTGAATGCAAATTGCAAGAGCTTGGCTGCAATTCAAAGATATGGAGTGGATGGTTTATGCCTCTAAATGCCTTCTATTTATAGGATTTTCCGAAGGGCAGGGGGTAGAGTGAGATAACCATGGTTATGCTTGGGCAAGATCAATTGGCTTTGCTTTGTCCATAAATGGGGGGACTAGGAGGGGACAATCATTTAAATGGTTTCAAAAGGCTGGACCATTTCAACAAAAGTGAGTGATTTGTGTACATTTTGTCTCTAATTTGCTTTGTTGAGGGAAATTATGATTTATTAATTAATTAAAGTAATTAAATTTAGCCATGAAGGGTAAGAGGTTTATTTTGATTTTTCATTTCAACAACTATGTCATTAATTGAATTTAATTAATTACGTAGTGTTTTTCCCCTTTTCAAGCTTTATTTAATCATTTAATTGAATTTTCCTTTGATTTAAATTTCCTCTGTTCCATTTATTGATTTTTAGTGCTATTTTGATGATTTATTGCACCTTTTTATTGAATTAAGCCTTTTGCCAATTTTTCATGTCTACAAGCACCAATGTATGTACTGGTTATGGCTATATTGGAATATGTAATAATACTTTTTAAGCCCTCTCTATCTCTTGGTTTAGACCACTTTCACTGTAAGGTGTTGTAGAGGCTAACTTGACGACGGTTATTGCTTAAACTAACCTAATTGGTATTTTTCTTTTATGAGGATATTATGTATAAAATATAATATCAATTGAAAAATGTGTGGAGTGTGTGTGGTATGTGTAATTTATGAAATCGAGGAAGCAAATATGTGTGGTGGAAGTTGTGGAGCTAAGTTGGTGAATGGTTTCTTGAGAGATCATGTCAAAAGTACTCAAATTCTAAGGAGATTGTTGAAAACCTTGAGCTAAAGGCTTGTACATTGTAATTCACTTTTTTTGTAGCTTGCATTGAGCTAGTGAGTCTCCTTATCAAATCCTTCTTTAGATCTTTCTTGAAGATAGTAAGTCTTTGTAGCAAGTCATTATGCCTTTCCCTATGATAATGAATCTTGGTTGTAAGTCTAGAAGTGAACCCTATTGTAATACATTTCATATATCATGATATATTCTCAATGTGGTTTTTCCCTCATGTGTGAATTTCCACATAAATCTAGTGTTATATTGTACATTGGTGTTATCCACTTTATCTTTCATGGCTACTAATTAAGGTCATGTGCTTTGAAATTAAAGTAATACTGAGTCTTGGTTGAGACTAATATTTCACCCCCCTCTCTAGTCTCTAAGTGTGATTAGCAATTGGTATCAAAGCCAAGTTCCTCTCGAATAAGCTTAATTGGTTGAAGAAGGTCTAGTGTAGAAAAAGATGGATCTCACAATGCTCTTAAGTTTTATGGTTTAACTTCACACTATAGAAATTAAAAATGGAAGTGAACCTAACTTCATTATGGTTTGGTGTTTGGAATCCAATCATGGATGAATATTCTACTCCTCCAACTCCTCCTATAGATTCTAAAAATATAATGGTATATGGAGATAATGGAAAAGTGAGGAATCCAATTTTTAGTGGGCTTATAGATCTAAATTTTGTGAAGGTGGCATGTTACAATACTACTAAAGAGATTTGGGATAACCTCAACAATATATATGAAGTAGATGTTAAAGTGAAGTAGATGAAGATGCATATTTTCAAGGCCAAATTTAAAGCTCTGAGGATGGTATAGGATGAAGATTTTTTTAGCTATACGCTCTAGGTAGATGAAGTGGTAAGTGACATAAAATTTATTGGTAGAACATTGAAAGAAGCTGAGGTTGTGAAAACATACTTAGATCTCTTCCTAAACCTTATAGTCATATAGTTTTTGTTATTGAGGAAAGTAAGGACTTGAATAATTATTTAGTGGATCAACTTTGCGATGCTCTAACTAATTTTGAGATGGGTAAATTTGACCAAGATTCTCCCAAAAGGGAAGAGCCATTTAAGGTCAATAAGAAGGTAGAAGATGATGTTGATCAACTTGAAAACTTTGATGAAGTTGAAGCAAACTTTGTGAGAAGGCTGAAGAAATGAATTGGTAAGTACAAAGATAAATTACCTTTGAAATGTTCTATTTTTTGTAGAATTGGACATGTTGCATATAAATGTCATTTTAGAAAATTAGAAGATAATAATAAAATAGAGAAGTTTCATCCTTGTTAGTGTAGCTTCCTAGAGGTCTTGTCAACAATTGATGCTTTTCAAATAAAATTGTTTTCCCTTGTTTTAATTCTTTCATTGGTGAGACAAATAGAATGTTCCTTCTATAAGCCTGAAGAAGAACACCATCAAGGTAGCTTGTGAAATTATCCCCATCTTTATTCCTTCTTCCAATAGTGGTTTTTTCCCCGAATTGAATCATTGGCGAGACCTATGTCGATAATATATTGTAAAGGACTATTAGAGTAACTTACTCATTCAAACCATCTTGAATTTTCTTCTTTAATAGACAATGTTACACCGTCAACCTCCTACTACATTTTTTACTTCTTTAATTGAAGCAATATTGACTGTTTTCCTCCCTATAAGGATTTTTATTGGGACAACTTTCTTAGATGAATTTCTCAAGAAAACTTCAGTACCTTCAAATTTTGTAAGAAAACTTCAGTAGCTTCAATCTTTGTAAAGCTCTCTCCCTACATGATCAAATACAAAAGCTTGGTGATGACCTATGGAAAATGTTTATAGAAAGTGGTTATTGAGGATTTTTTTGTGTTATTTTACTCTTAGGTAATGCTAAATTTCTTTAAAAAAAATTATGGCTCCAACAGACTCTACTAGAATATAAGGGGGAATTTTCCCAATTAGTCCCTCTAATAATTTTAGATAACAATTAGGGTGAGGAAAAGTTTGTCGAAAACCTTGGTAGGAATTTAGATAGATTATCTTTATTGGAAGCTAGAATGTATACAATTAACAATAATAGATCAATGGGATGTGAATCAAATTTTCAACATCTAAACCTCATAAATGGATTCCTCTCGCCAAATATTTTGTTTAAAAATTCTAAGTGATGAGTCATGGTGCTTCTTTTTGTCCTTTAATGCCACATCACCATAATTTTTGCCAACACATTTTTAAATATATACAACAATGTAAGATTTGATCTATTTTTCAATCTGTCATATCCTCAGTTACTTCTAAAAAGTGGAATTATGGTCAAAGATTTGATTCATTTCCTAATAATCTTAAAGGAATATATGATCAAAGTAGAGAAGTTGATATTTGTAGTCATTTGTTAGGAAAATTAGATCAATTTTAGCATATAACATGGATGCAATAGAGAAATATTATTGTCAAAATGGTCAACACTCTCCTTGGGATTCATGACATAGCTTAACCACCTCATGTATCTTCTATAAGTATAGTGGTTGTATTAGGCATTATTAGGTCGATCTTTTGGTGCAATGACAACCACTACTTGTAACAAGTGGTATCAAAGTTTGGTCACAAGTTCAAATCCCCTCAGGTAATGTTGAGGGGGAGATTGTTGGAAAAATGGTCAGAGCTCCCCCTGGGATTTGTGGCATGGCTTAACCGCCTCTTGTGTCTTCTATAAGTCTAGTGGTTGTATCGGGCATTAATAGGTCAATATTTTGGTATAATAGAAACCACTACTTATAAAAATTACCTTAAAGGATATCATCTACAACTACCACCTACAATGATCAAAAGAATTTATTGTCTTTTTACAACTGCTTACAAATTTATTTTTCTTTTTATGACTTTAGGTTGTTACTTGATAGAATTTTTATAAATGGCTCAATTATTGTTTAAATCTTGTTTTCTCCTTTGTATTATAAAATGGAAATCAAGGCCATATAAAAAAGGATTTTAAGTCTTGTGTCAATAGGCTTAGCTTGTATAT